>JADLZN010008179.1:0-35917 GCA_018155175.1 Sinocyclocheilus anophthalmus | reverse complement strand
TCGGCCAACTTTCGGCAATCTGACCAGCTTTTCGTGTGCTACGGTGGTTGTGTGAAGGGCCGGGCCGTGTCAAAACAGAGTCTTTCCCACTGGATTGTGGACGCTATCACTGCTGCTTAAACGAGCCATGGTTTGGAATGCCCTTTTCACATTAGGGCCCACTCAACAAGAGCTATCTCCTCCTCCTGGGCGTGGTCGAGAGGTTTGTCTATTCAAGATATATGCTTTGCAGGCGGCTGGTCTTCTCAGAATACCTTCGTCAGGTTTTACAAGCTGGATGTTCAGTCCTTAGCCTCCCGAGTGCTGCCGGTGAGTGACTGATTCACGTTTTTGCTACCTCTATTCGTGTGTTGCTGCGTCGATTATCATGTTATGTGTTATCTCTGTGCAGCCCCTGACAGTAATTTTGTTGCTTCTGCCCTATTCTCAGCGCAGCCTATGTTATTAATGACCAGATATGCAAATTTCGTATGCTCGAATTTAGACGCTCATTGGCTTATCTCCACCTATCAACTGCGAGCCCGCCTAACAAGCGTCGCTATTGGTTGGGCATTGTGTGTGTTCTATCTTCGCTGAGTGTGTAACTTGTACAGGCTGCGCGTAGCCTCTCTCACGGCGGGTTGGAATATCTTCCCATAAGGAGAAATATCTCCGTGATGCTCGTGAAAGCTCGAGAGGGCACGCTCCGGTTACTAGCGTCCTCGGTTCCCAGAGCGGGGAACGAGACATCACGGTGGTCCCGTGTTCGCTACTCGAGTCACTAGAGCTTCTTCAGTTCCGATTCTGACGTAATTGTCCCCCCCCCCCGCCGGTTTTTCACCGCATGTTATACTGCCGCTTGGAGCTCGTCAGTATTTTTCATCGGTTGCATACTTCGCGTCAATTGTCCAGTCCGTTTGACTGGCGGCGCCAATCGGACTTCAGAAAGGTTGAATGGAATGAGTTTCCCATACCGGAGATAATCTCCGTGATGTCCGTTCCCGCTCTCAGGGGAACCGAGGTTACGATGTAACCGTAGCGTTCCCTGTAACTGCCCGCCTGCAGTATTTTCACAGGGGTGAAATTCTGAATCCTTATACTGGAAATATCACAGTTAAGCCTGTGAAGTGAAATGTACTTGACTGTGAAATATTACAGTACATCTTGGAATCCTGGAAATAATTTACAGTTATATGTTTTTTTATTAGTTTAAGTATTTGTTATTGTCTGTTCAAATGCGGAGTTTTTCGCATCGTGTGTGTGTGTGAGTGGTGGAGAGAGGTGACTCGAGATCAAGTGGAGTCAGTCTGTCTTAACCGTGGCTTGTGTACTGCACATATACCAGCTTCATCACTGTCTGTCACTCGACTCTGTTCCCCTTTCGGGCTCTGACTTAGCATTTATTTTGAAAGATGAAGCTCGCAATTATGGTAAGGGGCATTACATTTCCAACAAGTGCTTGCGGTGTTCGGCCAATCACAAAGCACTAGGTCAGCTGGCCAATCAGAGCAGACTGCGCTTGTCGGAAGGAGAGGACTTTGTAGAAAACTAAGCGTTTGAGAGAGGCGGTGCATAGAGGACCTACAATAATGTACGGTATTTTAAAAATAATGTGTTTTTTTGAACATTGAAGCATGTCAACATATTCTTTTACACCAAATAATGATCTTTAAAAAAAGCATAATATGACCCCTTTACTTAAAATGAGTTGCTGATTTAACAAAACAATGTCATTTCCCACATTGGTATACATGTGAATTTTTCCCCTAACCTTATTAATGTGTCATCTTCACATCAAATCTTACATTGTTCAATTAGTTCATTAGAATAAGAAAACTGTAGAGTTATTAACCTTCAAAGTGAAATTAGGATAACAAACTCTTATCTTTCACTGCGAGACACAGAAGCTGCAGCGAATGCTTAGATGCTTACACAGCCAGTTGAGAAGCAGTGCTATAATGCATTTACACCTGCAAATTTCACTGCTAATAATTTTAGACGATTATGTAAAATTTTTTTTTTAAACTACAAATACATGTTGAAAACATGCAATATACCTTAAATTGACTACACACCATTGTGAAGGCATGTCTGTTTTAATGATAAGTTCAGTTATTCATTCATTCATGCATTCATTCATTCATTCAACCGATTCATTCAAACGGTTGATTCATTCAGAAACGAGGCTATTTTCGTAAGCGAAATTGAGCAAAACATCAATATTTTGTCTCATCTAGTTTTTCCCCCCCCACTTAATTTTAACTTCTATTTTATTGAAATACTATTGTATAAAATCAGTGTCACATTGCAATTGTGTTGATATTGATGTTCGGGGAAACATCATGGCCGTATAATGTTGCTTACCTAAATCATATTTTGTAAATATATTTTTTTTCTACTGCAGTATGCATCTATAAATTTCTGAGTTACTTTGTGTGTGCTGTCTCTCACACACACTCACTCCGCTGTGCAAGCCTCTAGGGCACACATAAATACATTATCAGTCGCCGTTTACACTGAATTCAATTAAAATTAGAATCATTCTCACGCGAAACGACATGTTTACACACGAATGTGAGTGTGCGCGTGGCTGTGACGTCATTGGATCGACAATAAAAAGATCGGCTCGGAATCAGCAAGACGTGAGACTGACCGGCCGGTCACTGATCCAGGCCGGTCGTGAAAAATCGTCCTATTTGCCGACAACTGACCGGATCCTCGTGCTCTCTAATTATGAGGCCCACTAGTATATTGACACTACGTTTTATCACAGACCCGTCAACAGTCCGCCATTGTTTCGATGTCGGAGCAGATGTAGACAAGATGTCTTCTGAAGCGATTGAGGTGTTTTTGGTTTGATGTACTAATGACATAGAAGTTGTCATTTACTCCCTACTCTGATTCGCTGTAGACGCAGTGGATTATGTTTGTTTTTGAAGGGATTGCTCCCCCGATCTACCTAAATGCGTCTATGTTCGCGCAATTCGTGATCCAGCTTCCCCTTCAAAGAAGTGAGTTTAAGGTTTTTTTATGAATCTTTGCAAATCGCCTTTCCTAATAATGTGCTAGTTAGCAAGTTCCATGACGATTGCGGCTAAAGTTTACAGTCTCTGAGAATGGCTCATCACCCCACAGAAGAGAGGGGCGGGGTGAGAAGAGCTCATTAGTATTTAAAGGGACATGCACCGAAACGGGTTGCTGTGAACAGAGCTGTTATTGACAAGGTAAAAAGGGTGTTGTTTTACGCTACCAATGAGAAATTTTAACCAAAGTATGTTATAGACTTTTCATTAAGACTCTAAAAAATCATATCAACTTGGCATGCGATGACCCCTTTAATTCAGGGAGTCAGGCAAGTAGTGAATACTTAACTACCCTATATACACTAACTGTCAAGGGTTCACCGAGTTAATGCTTAGTTAATGTTGTAATTTTATGGTTAAAATACTTTCTCCTAACCTATTATGCAGAGACAACTATTGTATAAGTATTTTATTGGCAGACCTTCAGTACATTGTTTTAACAGTATGATGCAGTATTTCTACTAAAATTTCTTCTGTTAAAACCTGACAATTTTATACTAACAAAACACAAGTTTGCTTAAAAACTGCAACATGCCTTAACACTAAAACATGGATGGAGTTTAGCTGCTTTGTAGGTAATGAATGTTAGTTTTTTCTTTCATCTTATTGGGAAAGCACAAGGCCAACCCCCGCATCAATTCTGCATCCATCCATTCGGTTTGTACTGCTATCAGATTACTTCTTGCTCTCTTCCCAGGACCTGCGGTTTTATCAGAGACCGTTAGTGTTACGCAGCCCCTCTGACAGTGCAGTCCCTGCCCTCTCAAGTTAAACACACAGCCACAATAAACACAGATGGCTAGAACCCCGCTGAACCTGTCCCAGGAGGCTAAACTACAAGCCAGCTCTGTTTGAGATGCTCTTTCAACACAGGGATTTACAGCATGTTCCAAGATTCAGCATGTGGAAGCAACCATTTAAAATCCAATCCACTTTCAAAAAACCTCTCTCAAGTACATGCATATATGCTCACAGTACTCACCCCTTCTGAGATTTTTTTCGTATTATTCTAATTTATATACAAGTGTTATTGCATTACTTGATAAAGTAGGAGACTTTAAATGCCTTACACTATCATTGAAAAGTATAGTTGAATTTTATTTAATGTTTTGGCTGCATATATTTGGGCAAAAATGCAATAAAAAAATTGTACTATTGTGAAATAATATTATTACAAAATAACTTTTTTCTGCAGTGGCAGAGTTGAATTTTCAGCAGCCATTACTCCAGGCTTCAGTGTTACACAATCCCTCAGAAATCATCCTAATATGCTAATTAGGTGATCAAGAAGCATTTCTTTTATTAATCTGTCCTTGCTGAATAAATTTTTTTTTTTAAATGCTGGCCTTAACTTTGAACAGTAGTGTATGTTCAAGGTGAGTCCTTTGAATTTTCTTTTCTTTTTTTGTTTTGAATACTCAGAAATGGCAGAGGTGTGCTGCAGTTCATTGTTGTACAGAAACTTAATTTCTCCCTCCCTCAGATTTATGTTCTCTTACGAACAACTTCCATTATGTGTCAAGAAATCACATTTTGATTATTGAGCTCCTACTCAGAATATGTAATCAAAGTTCAGCCCACACAGCTATAGTCAGAGGTTTATATTCATAAACCAGGCATTTATTGCTTCAGGAGCCCTAGTGCTTTTTGGCTTCATGTACATTTTATCAAACAGTTACGTGTGACTTGATTTTGATTGTGAACAATGAATGGTTTGGTATTGTGCTCACATGCTGGTGTCTTTCACTTAATTGAACTGTAGCTACTAATATCTGCAAACATTTAAAATGTTCAGTCACCTAAAAGGTGCCAAGATTGAATGCTTAAGGGGACATCAGATGCCCATTTTCTACAAGTTGGCATGATTCTTTAGGGTCTTCAGGAAAGGTCGATAACATACTTTGGTTAAAATTTCTCAATGGTAGTGTAAAACAACACCCTTTTTACCATGTCAAAAAAAGCTCTGTTCACAGTGACCCATTTCAGTGCATGTTCCTTTAAATGCTAATGAACTCTGCTCACCCCACCTCTTTCTTTCATGGGGTGACAGCAGAGGCCTGTTGCACAAAGCCGGTTTCTGTTTTTACCCAGTTAAGTTTGCATTTAGTTTGAGCAAACTCAGGCTCAAGGAGATGGGTTGGTTTTGATTGGGTTTCGTCACCATGGTAACTTGCGCTACACAGCTATCCTGCTCTGGAGCAGGTTTAATTCTGGTTTAGAGATCGCAAACCCATACTGGACCAATCAGCTGTGAACAACGTGACATATATCTAATGCAATGAAGCCACTCCCCTGTATCACTTGCTCCAAATTAAAGCAGTTTACAGTCAAATAATCTTAGAGACAAATTTGCCCGACTTTTGCGGCTTCTTATTTATTATATTTATATTTAATTAATTACAATTGTTTAAAATTCATGTAATTATTATATGAAGTGGCAATTAATTATAAGCTCCGTGTTTAAATTAAATTAAATATATGCATATAAATAAGCTTTAATATATCCAACTTTTAAAAGGGCTAAACTCAATATATTTTCCTTTTGAGTGTGAAACTATATAAATAATTTAATTTGGTGATTCCTTTGCATAGTCGTATATATTTTTTTCTTTCTGCTGCCTTTTTAAACTTTTGCTGCACAGAAGTGTTTATTCCTGCCTTGTAAATGCATTTACATTTATTACATTTTTAATAAGGACATCTCTTAATCTTCAGCGCTGACTCGTGAGAAATGAAACCGTTAAACTGACGCTCTCCACGTTCCGTGTGATTGGCTGTTTGCTGCACACATCACACTTTCATCAAAGTTGACAGAGAACGTTTATATCTAGCTTTGTGAGCACCTTGGGCCTGTACCATGATGGTGGCTGAACAAACTCGGGGTTACAGGATTAGTTTTGAGTTGACAAAACCAAACCAGTCCAATCCGGCTTTGTTGGTACCATGCAGCTGATCATCAACTTTCTCTGTCAACTCAGGCTTGATCCTGAGTTAATGGAGCACGTGCACATGAAAGAATGACATCAATAATGAACAGCCAATCACATGCCTTGAAACTGTGATTCACTTCTCATGAGAGAGTCAGTGCCATTTACTACCAAAGATTAAAAGGCTGAACAATATGAAGAATTTAAACACATTTACAAGGTGAAACTATCTATCCACGAAAGAGGAAAACTTAAAGAAAACATCTTGCCATATAAGTGCAAGTAAAAGTTAGTTAGTTTATAGAGTTGATAATATTTATAGGTATAAAAACACTTAAAAATCTAAGCTCATATGTAGTCATGCTTAAAGTTATTGATTCTAAAACTTATTTATATTGCATATTATCTATGTTTATATTAATTTAAAATAAAAGTTTAATAATTACTATTAAACTAAGCTAGCTTGTGTAATGGATTAAGGGTATAATAGTTATATAAATCATATAAAATAATTATAAAAAATAATCATCTCTAAAAATCTGACAATTTTATCTTTAAAATGTTTTACTCTGTAGCGTCCTTTAATGAGGAGTAAGAGAAACTGGGGGAGGGGCTTTATTGCGCCAGAGAAGTGCCACTTAGCTTGAAGCTGATTGGTAAGATTTTGGTTAGAGATCTCTAAACCAGAACATAACCTGCCCCAGAGCAGGTTAGCTGTGGAGTGTAAGTTACTAAGGCAATGAATGCAGCTAAAAGCCAAGCCTTTCATGGTACCTAAAACCCAGGATTGGTGCAAAGTCAAACTAAACTGAAACTTACCTGGCTAGCCAGCTAAACCAACTTTATGGTACAGGCCCCTGATCTAAACCAGGTTGGATTTGTTTGGTTTTGTCAACTCTAAACCTACTCTGAAACTGAGTTTGTTCAACTAGCTTCATTGCAACAGGCCACAGTTCCCTTAGAGACTGTAAACTTTAGCCACATTTATCGTGAAACTAACACATTATTAGGAAAGGCAATTTGTAAAGATTCACAAAAAAATACCTTATACTCGCTTCTTCTGAAGGTGAAGCTGGATGATGAATGATTTGCTTGAAGAAGCCCATTTATGTAGATCGGGGGCGCATTCCCTTCATAAACAAAAGTAATCCACTGCGTCTTCAGCGGCTCAGATGTCGGGAATAAATGACGACTGCTATGTTCATTATTACATCCAACAACAAAACACCTCAATCGCTTAGGAGACATCCTTGTCTGCACCTGCTCCGGCGTTGAAACAGTTGCGGGTCTAATGACAGCTCACTCAGCGCGGGTCTGTGATTAAAACGAGTGTTCTTCTACAGTCGGAGCGGCCTGGGCCTGTGTGACGTCCATCTGGCTGTATCTGAGAAAGTGCTTATTATTTGTATGGATTTAAAAAAAGCTCTTGGTGGATTTTTATCATTATAGGGTGGGTGTGTACACACACTGCCAACACACATTTATGTTCAAACACATGTAAAAGTGAATTTTACATCTGATGTCCCCTTTAAAGGGATAGTTCACCCAAAAATGAAAATTCTGTCATTAATTACTCACCCTCATGTCGTTCGAAACCCGTAAGACCTTTGTTCATCTTCGCAACACAAATTAAGATATTTTTGATGCATTCCGAGAGCTTTTTTTTTTTTGTTTTTCCCCACTCTGACCCTCCCATAGACGCAAGATCCCTTACCCCCACACGATCAAGGCTCAGAAACCACTAAGGAGATTCGTTAAATAATCCAGGTGCCATCATGGTTGTCACGACTTTTACGAAGCTACAAGAAATATTTTTTTGTTGCTCAAAGACATAAAAATAACTTTATTCCACACTTCGTCGTCTTCCACTCACCCTCTAGCGCCATTTTGAGAGTGCAAAAATACATAAACATTGTATGCTGTTCTGTGCAGCAGCACCCTACACGGTAGGGCTGTGCGATATTGAAGAAAAATGCGATATGCGATACCTTGTTAAAAAATGCGATATTCGATATGCGATATGATATTGCTTAAAGTGTGTAAAATCTCGATTATTTCAATTATATTTTAAAATATTTAAAAATGAAAATGATATAACTAATTTGTTTCACATTCTTTCTTGGAAAATAAAGAATCACTACAACTTCTGAAAGTGATCAGCAGTGTTCTAGCATTACATAAAAAGTTGTCACAAATCAGAAAATGTCATTTTAGCATCAGTGTGAACATACAAACAAAAACATTAATGACACTAATTTTATGTCATTGTGACTTTGCTTTCCATACACTTTAAGTACTTCTTCATATACCACAGCAAAAACTATAGTCTGAGAAAGTTCAAACATGATTAAAGGCAAGTGAACAGTCAGTAAAAAAAAGAAAGAAAAAAAGAAATACACAATTTACAAGCATAGATAATATAAACAGTAGTATTCAGGTACAGAAATGTAATAATTAAGTGTGAAATAACACCGCATAGTGTTCACTGTATGAGTTAACTTTAGGTTAATCTTTGTTATAGCTGTTTTGTTTTTTGATTAACATTGGTGACATATTCAGCGGCACGTATTTATAGGCTGCTGTCCCTTTAAATCCGACTGCACGGATCCAGTATAATGATACACATACGATTTCTTTCTCGGCTGTTTACATTCATTTAAAACATAACCGACTGCGTTTACGAGAATGATCGTCGAGATGGGTACTATTGACATAATTCTGTGTGTATGTGTCTGTTCAAACATAAGGAGGAGATGCGAAAGACGAATCAACTCGGTCTGAAACGCGTCTCTCTGTGTGTGAGTGCAAACGCTAAAAGGTCTTGAAGCAGGTGTGACACGCTCTCTATTATGGATTAAAAGTGTGAGTGAGAGTAAACAGTGAGAGATGCTGAGCGTTTGGTTAATAGTGAATATTGATCTATTGTGCGTACCGTTGTGGCTCCAGCTGTTAGCAGGGGATAATCGCTACATTTGGGGTAAAAAGACATAATTATGTATTGTGCCGAGAAGGTTGCACTGTCTGTTCGTTCACGCAGGTACGAAACTGAGTGGTAGTTGCCTTTAGCGGAGCCTTTACCGATTACCTCCATTGATCAGAGCATTCGGCACGGTCGTCTGTGAATGACGTCACCTCCCAATACAAACACGCCCCCTATTATAGTCCCGCCCCCTCACATTGATTGACAGCTTTCCATGCAGACATCGGAAATTCAAATGCAAAAGGAATTGCGAATCCATTTGAGTTTTGGCAGGTTACATACACGATGCAGAGAGAGTGAAAAAGCAAATGTGGTAATTAATATTGCTATTTAAATATGACTAGCTCGTAACTCCTAAGACATGGGAAATACAGCTGCAAATGGGCTTTGCTTTTTCATTTGAAATTTGGCCGTAGCTGTGCGTTCGTGAAAGCGAAAATGCAAATGGTAATGCAGGATTTGCAATTGCATTTGGATTATGTCACAATTTATGCGTCCACATATTGAAAACGCAATTTAAAATACAATTTGCTATTCTATTTGAAAATTGTCTGGAATAACGTTCCATAGTTTACACTGTGGTCTGAACGTAAACAATGTATCCGTGTAAATACATTGCATACGTTGTTTATGTATGTGATACTCTCCGAAATGGCTCTAGGGTGACGCGGAGGAGACGAATTGATTAATAAAGTTGTTATTTTTGTTTTCTTTGTGCACAAAATGTATTCTCATATCTTTATAACATAACGGTTGAACCACTGATGTCACCTGGATTATTTTAGCGATCTCTTTGCTACACATCTGATCCTTGATCGTGTAAGGATCCCTGCTGTCTATGAGAGAGTCAGAGAGCTCTCAGAATGCATCAAAAATATCTTAATTTGTGTTCTGAAGATGAATAAAGGTCTTACAGGTTTGAAACGACATGAGGGTGAGTAATTAATGACAGAATTTTCATTTTTGGGTGAACTGTCCCCTTAAGTATCGTATAGCTTCAGAAGATGTGCAGTATAGTGTATAAGTCATATGTACCATTTTAATGGTGTTTTTTGCCACTTTCAGAGTATGACAGCCTTTGGTCAATATACAATATACTGTCATATTATAGAAAGTAGAAAAATATAATAGAAAGTCATAGAGTCTGAAAAAACAAAAGACTGAGTATAAAATTACAGTATTGGAGATGCTGTCCCTTTAAGGTATTTTCTCACAACTGTGTATTTATATTCCTTACTAAAGTAGCACAAATTATTTTCTGGTAAATCTAGATGTACTATAATATACTTAAAAGCAAAAAGATAAATGTGCCACATCTTAATGCTTATCACCGTTTCACAGAGCACATTCAAACCAGCCAGTGTGTTATGGGAAAGTGTTTGTCATAATTCAAAGAAATAAGTTTGCTGAAACATTTGTCTTTATAGAAACTGTTGACTGTTTTCTCCATGTCTTTGCCAGGCCTTCAGATATAAATTCAACTCTGTTCTACATTAAATACTTCATATTTTCTTTGTTTTGCCAGAAGGAGTTGATGCTTTTGTCAGATATCAGCCGCAATGTCTGCTCTAAACTTGCCGTAATAGAGTGTGCTGAAATGGAGCACAAATTGCTACCAATATGATCCAAAGCCAGTAATTCTGCTTGGCAAGTAGTCCTGTATGATTAGAATTATCACTTCATAATGCTGCCAAGTGCAGAAAACTCTCATGCAAATTAACAGGCATGATGGGTAACGGATAGGATAGGCCCTGAAATCCCCTGCCGTCTAAATCTATACTGAGTGTGGGATTGGATTGATCTGCTCAGATCTCCAGGGAGCAAAGACTGTCCAGAGGCTGGATCCTTCATGCCAATGAAACAAATAGTTTAGTTCATTTGATTAGACAGTGCCAGAGAGAAAAGGGGCTGACAGTTGGAGAAGTGCTGAGCAGATTTGTCAGAGTTCACTCTTTTTAACTGTCTCTGCAGAATTATTGGGTTGTACAAGAGTGAATGCCCTGGGTGAGGACATCTGTCAATGTTGCATCAAATGCAGGGCATACTGTGTTTTTAATTTGTAAGGTTCAAAATTGGGGTTCAGATATTTCCCTCTAGCTCAAAGAAGTAGATCTATGAAACAATGTGCTAGCAACATCAATTCCCAGGGAACTGTTAAAATGTTTACAGTACTTTGAATGCAGTGCAAGTCACTTTGGATAAAATCATCTGCTAAATGAACAATATACCTTATGAACTTTCTGTTCCACCTCTCAATATCCCATTTATTTTCCCAAATAAATGGCCATTGGCAGGTGGGACAGAAAGCTGTGTCATGGATGGATGGATTTAGACAATTTACTAATTTAGCATTACCTTGAAAAGTTTAGGGTTAGTTTTTTTTAGTAACTTAATTTTTAATCCTCAGGGATACAATACATTGATTTAGAATTTTACAAAAAATGATATTAAGAAAAGATACAATTCTTTTCAAAGTTCAAGAATCATGAAAAAAAATCCAGAAAAACATTAAGCAGCACAACTGTTTCATCTAATTTTTATTTTTGCATGGATAGCTGTTGAAATACAGTGTTATTATATGCATTAGTGTCAAAATAGATAATAAAATTGGGAGACTAGGGAGTTAAAAATTAAAAATAGAAATAGAGAGTTAATACTTAATGTTCTTTCATGTAGGTGTGTAGACTTAGAATTTTATGTAGGTGTGTAGATATGTAGACTTTCTATTATGTTGGTGTTTTTTAGTGAGTTACCAGTGTGGTTGAAGTGCCAATCATATGCTTTGAGAACATGGTAACATGAATTCAAGTTGCTTTAATAAGAAAAAAGAGCTCCAATGGGTGTGCTAGGGATGCAATCAGAAAAATCTTTACACTGCCAACATCTAACATCATATATGTAAAGAAAAGTTATATTGAGCTTATTAGCATTTTTTATAACTCTTTGACTGAATGTGATTTAATCAAATACTTTATGTATGTTTAATTGAAGTGAATTGAGTAAATTCAGCTAAAATTAGGCATGCCTAAATAACTTGATTCAATCACGTGAAACCACTGGCCATGATAGAATCATGTTCAACCAAAGAGTTTTTCACATATGTAGAAATAAAATGATGGTCAAATCAAAAGAGTTAAATATTGTGAGTTGCTACAGCTTTTAGAGCATCTTTAGATTGAAGAACCTTGAAGGTCTGGTAATATATTATGAGATTTATTTACTCCACATTAGGGATGGGTACCGAGAACCAGTATTTTTTGGACCGGTACGTAATTGGGTCGATATCAGAATACCGATAAGCTTCAGGACAAACGATACTGTTATCGATACTTGCGTTGTTTTATCTCCGTATACTTCAATGTTAACGACGAATTAGAAGCTGCTGCTTGTCATTTTCCTTCACTGAATTATGTGGCCTATGTTTTCTCGATGTGCGTGTGATATCCATGCGCATATGCTGTGTGTTTGTGTGCAAACAGTCATTGCGGCAAGAGTGAAACGTTCGAAAGTGTGGGCTCACGTTACAAAACTAGGTGACACCAGTGTCAGATGCAATATATGCAGTAGTGTAATAGTGAACAAAGGAGGCAACAGTAGTAATATAATGAAACATTTACTAACAAAATACAACATCTACCTCAAGCAATGCGCTGTATTAGGCTATGTCTCCCAGCTCCAGATCCAGCTACAACTCGCGAGACACATTCACATCAAATGTTTATTCAGTAGAGTTACACTCACTGCACTTATTTGCAATCACAAAAGTACATTGTTTCCGCGTGCTTTAAAGCCTTGCCGGTTAAACTTTTCATTTGTGTGCTGTTCTAACGTTCTAGCTCAGAGCGGCGTACACCCAAGCGTCAGTACAGGCTGGTAAAACAGCAACCTGATTACTTTGGATTCTAGTGCCCTGTATTTATCATCTTTTGCGCTAATACTGTCAAAATCACACAGGGTTTACATATAAACACAGTTAATTATGTCTAAAGTGAAAGTAGACAGTTGAGAGAAAAACAGATGCGTGCAGCTCTTAAAGCGGCAGTACTAAACATCCTGCCGCTTGTCATTAAAGGGATAGTTCACCCAAAAATTTTTATTCTGTCATTATTTACTCAGTCATGTTGTACCAAACAAGTATTCATTTTTATTTATTCTTGTGCTGAACACAAAAAGAAGATATTTTAAAGAATGTTTGTAACCAAACAGTTGATGGTCCCCCACTGACTTTAATATAGGTAAAAAACTCTGAAAAGTCTCTGTGGACCAGCAACTGTTTGGTTTTCCACATTCTTTAAAATAGCATTTATGTTCAACAGAAGAAAGAAACTCATTCAGGTTTAAAACAAATTGAGAGTGAGTAAATGATGACACAATTTTAATTTTTGGGTGAACTATTCCTTTATTCCTTTTGAATTACCATTGTGTATGAAATGTGCTATACAACTAAACTTGCCTTTTGCCTTGCCTTGCCTAATTTTAATAAAATAAAACCCAAATGTGAGAAAATAACTCTCTGCGCTTGAAACTCAACCCCCCCCCCCACCTGTATAGAACGTCTCGAATGGTCCCTGAAGGAACAGGCGTTGCGTCGTCAGGGTGCCCGGTAACCCAGGAAGCATAAAGGCCATCCGGCAAGTGCCATGGTTTAGCTTTTGAAAGCGAGCACCTTCAGGGATGGCAGGGAGTATGACGGTACTCATTCGTCATCCCTTCGGGACCCAATGATTACCTACGTAACCTCGAGACGTTCCCCTTCAGGAACTCGAGCTGCATTGAACGCTTTGGGAATGAGAATACCCACTGCGCCATATGAGCAAGTCGCTGTCTGGTGTGTATCTGGCATCGCACTGGACACCGCAGATTGAGTCTCTCCTGGCCTGCTTCCTGGAAGGGAGGAGGACAAAAGGCCTGTAGTACAATGGGACCTGGTGATGAGGTGGGCACTTTAGGGACATACCAGGGTCTCGAAAAAACGCCCTAACCATGCCCGGGGCAAACTCCAGGCCTGACATAGCAAGAGCCTGGAGGTCCCCTATCCTCTTCAGCGAGGATATAGCGAGCAAGAAGATAGACTTAAGCACGAGGAGCTTATCTGAAGTATCTTCGATGGGTTCAAAGGGAGCTTTGCACAGAGCCTCCAGAACCACTGCCAGATCCCATGAGGGCACCTTAGTGCACTGTACTGGCCTCAGCCTCCGGGTGCCACGAAGGAAACGTGTAACTAACGGGTGTCTTCCCACTTACTGCCCTCCCTGAAGGGTGTGGTAAGCAGCTATTGCCGCCACATAAACCTTCAAAGTGGAGGAGGATAACCCTGTGGAGAATCGCTCCTGCAAAAACTCCAGAACTGTACCAATTGGGCAATTGACTGGGTCCTGCAGTCGCTGTCCACAACCATGAAGCAAAAAGTTTCCACTTCAAGGCATACAGTTTCCTCGTGGCGGGAGCTCTGAACTGGAGTATGGTCTCAACAACCTCAGTTGAGAGACCAGATGCTATGAGCTGTGCCCCCTCAGGGGCCACGCCCACAACTTCCATAACTCTGGGCGGGGGTGAAGAATGGCGCCCCCGGCCTGAGAGAGGATGTCCCTCCTGATCGGAATCTCCAGCGAAGAGCCGTCGAGGAGGGACAACAGGTCCGAGAACCATTAGTGGGGGGCGGTCGGGGGGGCCTGGCCGAACGGGGGCTTAGCTGAGGGCAAAAGACGACTCCGTCCCGCGTACCTCTCTCCAGAACTCCCGGGAGCAGAGCGATCTGGGGAAATGCGTACAGATGAAGCCTCGGCCACGTCTGCACCATAGCATCCAGCCCAAGTGGAGCTGGATGTGTGAGGGAGAACCAGAGCGGACAGTGTGTCGTTTCCTGCAACGCGAATAGGTCCACTTCCGCCTGGCCAAACTCCCCCCAAAGGAGCTCCACCACTTCTGGGTGGAGTCTCCACTCCCCGGGCCTCAGCCCCTGTCTAGACAGGATGTCTGCTCCCTAAATAAGTCCCAGTTATGAACTTCTGTTAGAGTCAGTCTACATCCCTTCATTTCTTATCTGCTGGATCTACTGCTTGCTTGTGCACCATCAGATCCTCCTGTCTGCCCTCTCATCAATGGGCATCACAGGGATTCCACTTCACTTGTTTGAATTCTATCTCACTGGTAGGTCTTTCAAGATGGCATGGGAAGGGGAGGTATCCAAAGCACATCAACTTGTCACTGGGGTTCCTCAGGGATCAGTTCTTGTACCCCTCCTCTTCTCCATATACACTACATCACTGGGACCCATCATAAGGTGTATGGTTTTTACTATCATTGCTATGCTGATGGCACACAGCTCTATCTCTCATTTCAACTAGGTGATCCAATTGTAGCTGCATGGATCTCAGGCTGCCTTGCGGACATCTCTGCATGGATGAAAGAATATCACCTACAGTTCAACCTGGCAAAGACTGATCTTCTTGTCTTCCCTGCCACTCCAACTCTACAGTATGATTTTTCCTTCCAGCTAGGTTCTTCTACAATTACTCCATCAACTTCGGTCAGAAGTCTTGGTGTAATCTTTGATGACCAGCTAACTTTCAAAGACCACATTGCAAAAAAAATTCTCGATCTTGCAGGTTTGCATTGCACCACATCAGAAAGATCAGGCACAACTTCTTTCCAGGCCTTGTCATTTCTAGGCTTGACTATTGCAATGCTCTTCTGGCTGGACTTCCATCAAGCACTATCAAACCTCTACAAATGATTCAGAACGCAGCAGCTTGACTGGTCTTCAATGAGCCCAAAAGAGCCCATGTTACACCTCTCTTTATCTCCTTGCAGTGGCTACCCGTTGCGGCTCATTCAAGACATTGATGCTTGCATATAGAACAGCCACAGGCTCAGCGCCCGCCTACTTCCACTTCTTCGTTCACCATGCCTGGCTGGTGGAATGATCCTCCCACCCCTATCCGGAATGCTGAATCCCTGACAATTTTCAAGCTACAGCTGAAAACTCATCTCTTTCGAAGCTAACGTGACTTCATAAAAAATAAAATACAAATCTATCTCGTTACTTATTTCCTTCTCTTCCTAGAGCTTGTTCTTAGTTAATAAAAGGTCTAGAAACATTTGGTATTGACAAGCACTTCCTGATGTTTGCCTTTCTTTAATCATATCGCTTTATGTATCCCCCATTGTAATGTCGCTTGTTTTGGATACAAGCGTCTGCATAAAAAAATTACTAAATGTAATGTTAACAGAGGAACTTTTCCTGAGCCCACAGAGGGATCTGTTGCGCCAAGCCTGTAAATGAGGGCACAAGACCCCCCTGCCGATCTATGTAGGAGACCCCGATGGTGTGTCTGTGTGGCCAAGCACACAAGGTTCCCCAATGTTTTTAGACAGCTCGAAACACAGCAACATACTCTAGGTACTGATGTGACCACATGAGATGATGGCCTTCCCACCCTTCGGTGCAAGACGCCACCTCTTGACCGCTCCCTACCCGTTAGGGGGCGGTCCGTCGTTCCGTTTACACTACTACAAGACCCCCAGCAACGGCCCTTGATACAGAACCGAATGGGTTTTCTTCCACATGTCTAAGGCACGTAAGCAGCGCCGCGTGACCTTGATCATGCAAAGAGGATTCCCCCTCAGGGAAAATCCTTTGGTTCTGAGCCACCACTACAAGGGTCTCATGTACAGCAGGCCAAAAGGTATCACGTTGGACGCTGCTGTCATCAAGCCCAGCAGCCTTTGAAACTGTTTGACAGTGAATGACTGGCCTTTTCTCACTCCCCTCACGGCTGTGAGAATCGCTTCAATACGAGCAGGAGACAACTGTGCCTGCATCGTTGTCGAATCCCACACCACGCCTAGATAAGTGGTCCCCTGTATTGGAGAAAGTACACTTTTATTGACATTCAGCCGTAACCCCAGTTCTCTCATATGGGCGAGGACGACATCTCGATGCCGAGCCACCATCTGCTCTGACTGAGCTAAAATCAACCAATCGTCGATATAATTCATTATGCGGATGCCCTGGAGTCGCAACGGAACCAGAGCAGCATCCACACACTTTGTGAAAGTGTGGGTTGAGAGTGACAGGCCGAAGGGAAGAATTCTATATTGGTATGCTTCGCCCCCGACAGCAAACCTCAGGAACTTACTGTGTTAAGGAAGAAAGGATACATGGAAGTATGCGTCCTTGAGATGTATCGTGACAAACCAGTCCTCGGACTTGATTTGAGACACAATCTGTTTGATCGTAAGCATCTTGAACCGAAATCGTTTGATAGCGTGGTTCAGAAGACGGAGATCTAAGATCGTACGCAACCCCCCATCCTTATTCGGAACGATGAAGTAACGACTGTAGTACCCTGATTCTCTCTCGAGGAGGAACATGTTCTATGGCCTCCCTATCTACTTCTTGTTCCATTACCAGAACCAGCTCGGGGCCCACTAGTGTGGGGATGACACCGTTGAAATGAGGCAGACGAGAACCTAACTGAATTCTGTAACCTCTCTCTACAGTCTGCAGGACCCATTGTGAGACATTTGGCAGAAGTTTCCACGCTGCCAGAAAATCTACTAAGGAAACCAGTCTCACGAGACTGGCGTCTGGTGTTACTAGAAAGAGCCACTTCGGTGCCCTGAAGCAGTTGACCGGCAGGGAACAACCGATCTATGCTCCTACAAAGCTCCCTACTCATCTGAGGGGGCGACTTTCCGATGCCGTACTGTCGGCGGGGCGGAAGCTGAGAGATACTCTCGCTGGAGATCTCTGTGCCCTGAAGCACCGGGGGTGGCAGAGGCATCAGTAAGTCTCCCCGAGGGCACTGAGGACGATCGGGCACCGTGTGCTGAGGTGTGTACCTCTCATCTCCGTGGTGGGCTGCCCTTGTGGCCCTGACGGTGGAATTGTCAGGGCCGTTTGGCCGAGGTCCTCTTAGACATAATAACGGTCCGCAGATCTGTTTTCTGTCTAGAAGACCCTGGCCGAGAGCGCCGCCCTGCCCGTTGATCTTTCTGCGGTGGAGTCCAACGTTTTTCTCGACGCTCTTGTTTCTGGGTCTGGCGATATGAGGAGCTAGACGGCTGGGACTGCTCCTGCTCAGCAGTCCCAAAGACCTGGGAACGGCGAGGGAGGAAGCGCTGGAATGCAGCCGCCTGCTTCTTCGCCTTCTGAAACCTCTCGACAACAGTGTCTACTGCACTGCCGAAGAAGCTAAGAAGGCGATAGCGGGGCATCCAGCAGGAAAAATCTGTTCTTATCTTGTAACTCGGACAGATTCAACCACAGGTGTCGCTCCGTGGCCACGAGAGCTGCCATGGAACGGCCGATGGCTCTGGCCTTTTCCTTGGTGGTCCGAAGCGACAGATCTGTGGCCCGATGCAGTCGCCGAACTGAATTCCTCTCTCTCCCTAGTGTCCAGGTCTTTTAGCAGGTCGGCCTGGTACGCCTGCAACACCGCCATAGTGTGCAAACATGCACCAGCCTGACCTACCGCCGTATAAGCTTTCCCATCCAGACTCGATGTAAGCCTAACGGGCATGGTGGGAAGCTTTGGGGCATTCAGGGACGATGCTGAGGACGGGGACAGATAGCTCGCGAGAATATGGTTTATTCCACTATCTCGAAAGCTCAGAATGGAGATCGGGGAAAAATGGAAGGCTCCGACGTGAAGGCTGTGACCTTGATCTAAGGAAACGCTCGTCTAATTTGCTTTTGGGACCAGCATCCTGTTTCTCGGTTGGCCATTCGATGTTCAGTTTAGCTGCAGCATGAGTAACAACCTCCACGAGCTCCTCATACGCGAGGGACTGTGGTGGCGAGTCCACAATCTCCTCCGTGTCGACGCTCATCACATCAACCTCCTCGGAGGAAGAGGATAGATGAAGCGGCTGGCCCTCTCTCGGGGGGGGGAAGAAACTGCGGAGTGGGCTTCCGAACCCTGAAAGGGGGCCGTGGATCTAGCGGGTGAGGACCGAGATAAGAACGAGCCTGTCTCGGATTCCTCTGCTAAATCCACTTGTGATCCCCATGATAACAGCCGCCGCTGTGCCTCAGCAACAGCGGGCCTGGACCCAGCAGGATCGCGAGCCTGGCCACTTTCATCGAAGACGGCCAGGCGGGAGCGAAGCACACGGAGCGGGAAAAGCTCACAATCATGCCCGTGCATGCTCCGCTCCCAAGCACAATTACTTTTTCTTGCACAAATCGTGTGTATCCCCACCCGAGATATAACGTGGGCAGGAAGTAACACACGACTTAAAATGCCGTCCGCTCGCCACATTATTTGAATTACTCTTTTGTCATCTTGTCTTTTTCTCGCTTGCTTAACTTTTAACTGACTGAGTGCTTTGCATAAATTCACGCACACACCACAGATGTGCTCGCTGAAGAGCAAAAGCTAACATGTGCGCTTGCCGGATGCGCCTTTATGCTTCCTGGCTGCTTACGTCACCCCGTTCGTGACGTCTCGCTTCGCTATTGGACTGATTTCACACATGCTTCAGTACAGTGTCTCGCCGGGGGCGTTCCCAAAGCGTTCAACGCAGCTCGAGTTCCTGAAGGGGAACTTTAATACAGTTGATAAAGTTCAGTAGTAATAAAATAACTTGAAATTTTCAACAACTTCTCATTTAATATCTTTTTGCACCAAATAGTATCGATAACAGTATCGATAAGTATTGGTATCGATAAAATGTAAACGATACCCATCCCTACTCACAATATTGTATTAGAAGTTTTTAAAAAATATAAATTATAAATGGATTTTATGGATTGCTGGCATTATGAATGGATTTTATGGATTGTATTATTTTTATTCAGCACTTGCTGAGTGTTCATTTTGTAAACAGATAGTTTCTATTGTTTGGACTTGCTCCATTTGTTTCATATTGTTTCTGTTGCATGTAAGTGTCATAAATATTTTCTTTTTTATTTTGGAGTAAGATCAACACAGTGGCAGTGGACTTTTAATCAACCAGTCCAGCACAAATTCATTGTGCTGAAATATCTGTTGTTAAAAGTTAAATCGAGGTTTAAAGGTCAACATGCATTTAGAGTATTTTATGAGAGTAGGAACTGTAAGGAGATACGATATGGTAATCCTCAAGCATGCCATGTTGAAAATATTCAGAAGAAACATTAAGTGCATTGATGGCACTGTGTCTGTAATCGTACGTATTGACCATTTGACAGGTAGCATAATTACTCTCTGCCTTGCTGTGCTGTAATGGAGTCTTACGAATCATTAATTCAGTAATTACCTTCATTCAGGATCTGCATGGTGGCACGTGACCTGCTATTACAGAAATAACCCAATAATGCCGTGCTCATGACTAATTCACAGAATTATCTCCATAGTTTTATTTCAGAATGGGCTATTTTCATACTTTTCTGTTTGTTTTCAATGGTTCATATGATGCTGCTAAAAAGAACATATTTTGTGTATTTGGTGTAAAGAAATGTGTTTATTTTACATTACATTATGTACATTATTTTCCACATACTGTACATTATTGTTTCTCCTCTATGCCCCGCCTTTCTGAAACGCGTCGATTTTTACAAAGCTCATCGGTCTGAAAAAAAGGTGTGCTGTGATTGGCCAGCTATCCAGTGCGTTGTGATTGGCCGAATACCTCAAGCGTGTGATGGAAATGTTATGCCCCTTACCATATAGTGATGCCGTGTCCAGGAGCGACGAGACAAAACATTAAAACCGAACCCTTATAACATTATTTTGTTGCATCCAGTGGGGACATAATACATAATACTGATTATAATGACTTATACTGTGTTTTTACGCGTTGTGTTGCATTGCATTGTGCCACGTAAACATTAAACCATGTCTGAATTTGTGATCGGAAGAAATGACAAACAACAAGCGCTACTCTACACTGCTCAAAACTCATGTTTGAATCGTCAGTGGCAAATTCTTTAAATATGAAAATGTACTTACCGTCTGTGAGTCAGAACAGCCGGCATTGTAGTCTACTATCCCAGGATCAGGGAACAGTCCTCTAGGGCTGCAACAACTAATCGATAAAATGGATTATTAACGATAATGAAAATAATCGACAATGATTCTCATTATCGATTAGTCGGGTCTGCCCACAGTGCACGTCCAACTTCAGCTGGTTACGTCAAATTACATCACTGAATTACAAAATGCATCTAAAAATAGTGGAGGAAACAGAATGAGATGCTGCGGGAAAGTTACGTGATCCAAGCTGCCTAAAACATGAGAATTCTTTATTTTAAGCTTTAAACTAACTTAATGCATTAGCGTAACGGCTTGCCCTATCATACAGTTTGACAGATGCGTGTGCATCCTCAGTGCAAAAAAAACTTTCAGTTTACGGTCATATCCTTTACTGTAAATGTCACAAATTCACGCAAGCATTTCCATTTTTGCATAAAGGCCCGCCCTGACAGTCTGCGTTAAGTTTAAATCTGAATGAGCGGTGGACACGGACAGAGGGAGACAATTAATATACAGCGCAAAACATTAATTGTGCTGAAATATCTGTTGTTAAACATTACATTTAGGTTTAAAAGTCAACATGTAGTGCACACATTTTATGAGTAGGAACTGATAACAGCGTGTAATTGTCTGAATATAAATATCAGACGCTTCAACAGCCTTTTACAGGATAAAGAAATGACACTAAGACGTGAACTGTGATCAAAGTGAACGTGTGTTCCTGCACAACATTACTCTCACCTATTGGTTACCACTGAGTTTGTGATTTTATTCGTCTTTATTATTTGTATTATTATTTAAATTTTTAATGTAGAGATTTAAACTATATTCACTATACAGTGCTTAACAAATTTATTAAAACAAAATTTATGTAAGGTTTTTAACAAATTATAGTTTGTGCCACTGCTGCTCTAAACTAAACAGTACTGGTGATTTACCAAAATCATTTTTTAGCTTTCTGTATAGGTTAGTCCTCCAATTTGTGTAAGCTCTTTAGTAACAGTAGTTAGGCTATTTCTAATGTATCTTGCTGTTGCTATTAAAGAAAAGCAGAAAAAATGGCAAGCACGCTTTTATGTTTTTTCCAATGCCCATTACAGTCCAAAGGTTTCCTACAACAATGCCAGCATAGGAGGCCATTTTTGTTATGATGTGAATAAATGCTATTTAGTTGTTTCAGTTTATTTGCCTAATAAATGACAATAACATTTTTAGATGAAATTTTTTTTTTGACAGATTCCTAATATATTTGTGTTTTCTCTTTATTATGACAGGTGGGCTAATAAATTAAGCACTGTATGTTTTCATAGCATTCAGTTGGCACGTTTGTTTGAAGGACATTGGACAGAATATGGAATAAGTGTGTTATTTTGTCAATAAAACTAAAAGAGGAAAATTGGGCTTTAAAAAAAATCTGATTAATCGAAAAAATAATCGGCCAACTAATTGATTATCAAAATAATCGTTAGTTGCAGTCCTACAGTCCTCCATAAAATGTGCTGCACACATCTGAATATTTGGGTCGAACTGTTCTGGAACAGTCTTGTAAATACAACATAACCACTGATTTCTAGTCATGTCCAATTTTGGAAGGCCAAACAAAGTAGTTCCGCTTTCCGCAGACGTTGCAAATCCCACACGCGACTCTGTTTGCTTCACTATACATGTTGGCTCTACTTCAAGTTACGGCTTCTTTCTTTGCTTGAACATTTGGGCGGTGTTATGCTAATCTTCCCACATAGTGACATAGACATGTGGGGGCGTGTTTGAACGAGGCATTTTAGGAAGGCGTGGACGAGTCTTAACTTTTATAAAGAATATCTCTTTGGGTTTGAGACTTTAGGGATCTTATCTATTCACGAACAGCTTGTAACACTCCAAAGAGAAAGGAAAACTTGAAATTGCATCATATGACACCTTTAAAATCAAAACTAGTTTCTGAAATCACACTGAATATGAATAATGAACATAGTTATTCATTAAAGATACCGTCTTCCAAATTACACTGCTGAACTCCTATGCTACATCTTAGACATCGCTATCTTTTTTCCATATCACAGCCTCGGACCCCTCTCTGGGCTCCACGCCCAGGTTAGGAGGTGGGGATGGCCTGGTCGTGTGGCAGTCTCGAGTATCTCGCTACTGTAGTGCGGGTGCTCTGTTACTGGTGGTCAACTACCTGCCTAAATAATTGTCTCGCAGCTGTCAGTCAAGTTTCTGTGAGCGTTTGGTGCGCTCCTCTTTCTGTATACGTGAAGGTCGCAGCAGAATGTGTTATCAGCTGGCTGCCGCTTGAGCATGTCTTCCTATCTTCGGCACTTACACCTTATGATGTGGACCCAGAAGAGCCGGGCCTGAGGCATAAACAGTGTCACACTTTCTTTTTATAATACGCTTCATTTCATGCTGTAGCTCAGATACTCCAAACTTAGGCACAGAGCTGGTTTATTCCTGTAGGATACTAATTCTCTGTTAGAGGAAGAATGAAAATTTGCTGGTGCTTTGAGTTTTGACACTCTCACGAGATTGTATCTCAAGGTCGGCTTTTCTCCTTTTCCTTTACCCCTTTTTTCGTCGGCCCGACATCCTCTCCAATTTGGAAATTCTCTGTTGCTGTATCATTATTAAAATTCTTTTAAACTCTCATGTTATTTTAAAAATCTGTATTGCTTTCTTGCTTACAGTATATGTAAGACACACAAAAATGTGCATTTAAAAAAGAATGTCCTGGCCACTCTTTTCCATAAGGAAAGAGGTCTGTGCTGACAAAAATACTATAATAAAAGTGGTCCATATTGCTTATTCAAAGTATTTAGAGAATAGTTTGTGTGTGAATAATTGTGTGAGGAACCTGATAAAATATGGATGACTTTTAATTTAAAAAAAAAGGCCAGTACAAAGTAGGAATATCTAATTAAGATACTGTACAGGTGCATCTCAATAAATTAGAATGTCATTTGGTAATAAAAACTATATTTGTATTTATGGGGATTTCAACGGCTGAGGTGAATAAGTTGGTCACTTTTCAATTGACAAATTTTCTTCGTCTGAGTTTTCTTAGTTGCTTTGCCAAAAAGCTTAACATGTCCACCCTGTCGGCATAATATATGCCAGAAGTTATTTGAATACAGTATTTTCAAAATATGTAAGTTTAAATATACCAAATTCTCTTTAACAACCAGACTAAATATTTAGCTAGTCACAGTTTGTTGTAAGCTAATATGCTAATTGAAGCTCAAAATGTCCACTCGATAGGGTGGACATACACATGACAGGGTGGACATAGCATTCATTTGTAGTTGATATTGATAAAAACTAAAATGAATTCCTAACCCTGTTTACGAAAGGGACATCATAGCTTAATAATTTTGCAATGAAAATGTATTTAACAGTAATATATATGTCCATGACAGGGTGGACATATTTTATGGTTTATGCATCGAATAATGGCCCATAATTATCTAAAAAAATGTGTGGGAGCTCAGCTAATATGTTTCTATAGTACTTGAGTGTCTACTATTTATGATATGACATAAAGCGAATGGGAAATTAAAGGGGTCATATGATGCGATTTCAAGCTCTTGGTGCATAAAGAAGGTATGTAAAGTTGCAAAGACTAAAGTCTCAAATCCAAAGAGATATTCTTTATAAAGTTAAGAGTCAACCAAGCCTACCAAAATGGCTCGTTCTAACATGCCCCACATATCTACTTCACTATGTGGAAATATTAGTGCCACCCAAATGTGCACGCAAAGAAAGAAGGCGTGGTTTCAGGAACAGCGGTAGTGTTGATGCAGCCATGTCAGGGAGACGCTGTGTGAATCAGTGCGAAAGCAAAAGCACTTTGTTTGGCCTTCTGGAAGTAGATGCAATTAGGAATCATTGGTTAAGATTTATTTACAACAGAAACAGCACAACCCAGATATTCGAATTTGTGCAACGCATTTTATGGACACCAGTTTTTTGAACCTAGAAGAGAGTACAGCTGGCGTCGTGAACAACCGGTTATTTTCTAAAAAAAAAAAAAAAAAAATTTGCTATTGACTGTTCAAATGCGGGAGTTTTGCTTACGCCAGCGACAGCGTAACCCCGCCCGGCGTGTGTGTGTGTCCCCCCCCGAGAGGGGCAACAGGGTCCCATCACGGAAACTGTGAACCTTCTGCATCGACAGCCCGAAATATAATACGCACACAGTCAGCTGTTCTAACCAGGCTTGTTGTATCTGAGTCATCACTCGTGTCCTGCTACACGCGACCTCTGTTGCCCTCGGGCTGAATGATGTAAACGAACGACCCCATTATTAACTGTCTTGCCATATTACTTGAAAGATGACGCTCGCGATTATGCGTAAAGGGCAATTACATTTCCGAGCGTGCTGTTGCTTGTGTCCGGCCATCACAATGCACTGGGTCCAGAGGACACAAATCAGAGCAGGGACTGCGCTTGTCAAGGAGGGGTTTTGTTGTGAAAACAACGTGTTCTATGGTGAGAGAGGCGGGGCATAGAGGACCTACAATAAAGTACAGTATTTGAAAAATAATGTGTTTTTTTACCATTAAAGCATGTCAACATATTCTGTTATACCAAATACACCAAATAATGATCTTTAAAATGCATCATATGACCCCTTCAAACCAAAATTGAGTATAGTGAGGGTTGAAAGGCACTCTATGGTGATATTGACCCTTATATTATAATATATATACTATATGTATATATATATATTTATATATATATTTATTTATTTATATATTTATATATATATATATTATATATATACAGTGGGTACGGAAAGTATTCAGACCCCCTTAAATTTTTTACTCTTCGTTATATTGCAGCCATTTGCTAAAACCAATTAAGTAAATTTTTTCCCTCATTAATGTACACACAGCACCCCATATGACAGAAAAACACAGAATTGTTGACATTTTTGCAGATTTATTAAAAAAAGAAAAACTGAAATATCAAATATCACTTAAGTATTCAGACCCTTTGCTGTGACAATCATATATTTAACTCAGGTGCTGTCCATTTCTTATGATCATCCTTGAGATGGTTCTACACCTTTATTTGAGTCCAGCTGTGTTGGATTATACTGATTGGACTTGATTAGGAAAAACACACATCTGTCTATATAAGACCTTACAGCTCACAGGGCATGTCAGAGCAAATGAGAATCATGAGGTCAAAGAAACTGCCTGAAGAGCTCAGAGACCGAATTGTGGCAAGGCACAGATCTGGCCCAGGGTACAGAAAAACAATTTCTGCTGCACTTAAGGTTCTAAGAGCACAGTGGCCTACATAATCCTTAAATGGAAGACGTTTGGGACGACCCGAACCCTTCCTAGAGCTGGCCGTCCGGCAAACTGAGCATCGGGGGAGAAGCGCCTTGGTGAGAGAGGTAAAGAAGAACCAAAGATCACTGTGGCTGAGCTCCAGAGGTGCAGTCGGGAGATGGGAGAAAGTTGTGGAAAGTCAACCGGAGCTATTCTCTTGAAAATTCTAACTATTAGAATGTAAACTATTAGAAATTTAACCATTCAACGTGAATTTACCTGAGAATATTCTTAAATAAGGAAATATATTCAGTGATTGGTCCATGCATATTTCATCATCCAAAATCCCGTTTGTGGCACAACAAAGTGTCGTAAATCAACTCGAAGACTGACACTTAAGATTTAGTCCTACACTTCACTAAATTACAACTGAGATGCTTGATAACTAACTTTTAAGTGCAGCTTTGAGACAATAATTTTTTTACACTTAAAGAGGTGGTTCACTGGGTTTTTTCTAGGCCTGATTGTGTTTATAGGGTGCAGTCTAACATGTTAATGCTTCGTTTTTTTAAAAACGCGTTATTTTTCACATAATTTACCTTTATTCGACACAGCTCTGTCCCTTCTCTGAGAAACGCGTTGATCATTTCCTTCTTTTATGAAGCCCTCCCTCAGAAATACGTGATGGGCTGAGATTGGTCAGCTGGCTTAGTGTGTTGTGATTGGCTAAACTGCCTCTAGTGCGCATCTAATCGTCCCGCCCCTCACCTCAGAGGCATGTGCTCCGGTTGTATTGTAAACAAGGTGTCGTTAATATTGCTTATCAGTTTGAGCCCGATTGAAAAGCAGGGCTATTATTGAAGAGGATCGTGCAGAACCTGTGCAAGCACAGCTTTTAAGGATAGGCCAATGTTTTTTGGTTGTTGTTGTCTCATACTTTTAGATAAGCTGTTATTTGTAAATGCTACTGCTTATGTTAACTTTTAATATACAGTTTTATCCTGATTAAAACTTTAATACAGTACGGCAACCGCACGCGCGTCCATGTATAACACTTCTCATAACTATGTGAAAATAAGCATATAATTGTAACAGTTCATTGTTGGAGCTGAGCTGAGAGAGAGAGAGAGAGAGAGGTGTGCAGCGCAGGGGACGGGGCAACAGTATTAAGAAACTGCTGATTTAGAACATTTGATTTTGACACTGGCCCTCATGAGCCATTGCCAAGGCACGTGCACGTAGGGTGCTGGGGATGACTGTGCAGAGGCCACGTGCCACACAGGTGTCGTTCCAGCAGGACAGCTCCTGCTTTATTCTGGAAAATGCTGCCAGCCCCTCTGGTACCCCCTACCAGAGGCCAGCCATTCAGAATATAGACTCGGAGCTGAGAAATAACCAGGTCCTGTTCCGATGCCTCCTTCAGTTCTTGTAACGATACGACGGCCTGGAGGGTTGTGTGTAACATCTGGACAATGTCCCGTTCCACCTGGTTCGTGTTGGTGTATGAGTGTGTGGTGGGGTGTGGCGGAGCCGAGTGGGACAGTAGATCGGCCACAACATTGTCTCTGCCCGGGGTGAACTTCAGGTCGAAGTTATACTGGCGAAGACGGTCGGACCAGCGGTGTAGCCTCAGTGGCCTGTGGCCTGTCCCAGATGTGAAAAGTAGTGCAGTCAGGGCCTGGTGATCTGTCCTTAGGGTGAAGGCACAGCCATAGAGATACAAGTGCCACCTTTCGCAGGTCCAGATGCAGGCTAATGCTTCACGTTCCCCCACTGAGTACCGCTGCTCCGTCTGATTAAGGGCCCGTGACACAAAGGCGATGGGCTTCTCAACGCCCCGCTGGGTCTGTGACAGCACTGCTCCTATGGATGTAGCCGACGCATCGCAGGTCACCCAGGTGGGGCTGGAGATATCAAAGTGAGCCAACTCTGGGGCTGTGGTGAGCTTCACCTTGAGCTCAATCACAGCATCAGAGCATGCCTGTAACCACATCCATGGCTCATCCTTACGCAGCAGTCGCCGTAGTGGGGCAGTGGTAGCAGAATAATGTGGGAGGAACTTCAGGTAGTAGCCTGTCATGCCCAAAAAGGAGGCGACCCTGCTCAGCTGTGCTGGGTTCGGGAATTGGCAGTATGGCATCTACATTTGATTGAAGTGGTGTGACGCCATCTGCAGACAGCCGGAAACCCACATATTCAATGGTCGTTGCAGAGAAAACAAATTTTTCAGCATTGAGGGTTAGTTTGTGTTCAGCTAGGGCTGCAAAGACTCTGACAAATGACTGAGGCGTTCATCGTGACTCTCGGGGATGGGCCCATGGATAACCACATCATCCAGGTAAATGGCAACCCCCTTATACCAGCCAACACCGACACCATGACTTTTTGGAAACAGCTGGGGGAGGAGCTGAGTCCAAACGGCATACGCGTGTAGCGAAACACACCTGCATGGGTCACAAAGGCTGTGAGGTTTCTGCTGTCGGGGTGGAGAGGCACTTGTAGGTAGCCCTGTCTGAGATCCAGTTTAGAAAACATGGTTGAGCTATGGAACTGAGCAATGAGCTCTTCTGAGGTAGGCAGAGGGAACCTGTCCGGGATCACTGCCTTATTCACTGCTCGCAGGTCAACACACACCCGTAGGGCCCCTGATTTACCTGAGCTACCACCAGGTTTGAGACCCAGGGCGACACGTCCACTGGTTCAATAATGCCAATGTCCAGCAGCTGCTTAAGCTCAGCCGAGACACCATCACGGAGAGCCAAAGGAATGCGTCAGTGTGGTTTGATGACTGGTTTAATGGCAGGGCTCCGGAGAGGTTGGTGGGCAAAAGCAGTAAGGCAGCCCAAGCCTTCAAACAGGGATGGCCACTTTTGCTGCCAAGGCATGGAGACAGTCAGGATAGCAGCTCCCTTCGTGTCAACTAGAGAAAATCCCAGAGCCGAGAACAAATCCACACTGAAAAAAAAGATTTGTTGGATTTACTCAATTGAATTATGGACATTGGTTCCACACATTCAGTTTGAGTTCAGAGTGTCCTACGCATTTATGTGGTATCATTATAATACTTTTGTGTTAATCAGATGTATTTTCAAAAAGTAATGTGTACATAGTCTTTTCAAGTTATCCTAACATAATTCAGTTATGTTAGCTTAACATTATTATTTTATTTTAGATATATGCTTTGATCATGTTAATTCTGTGCAATTAAATCAAGTTATCAACATAATTTTAATAATTTCACTAAAATTACATTTTAATACAAATTTTAATGGTTTGTGGTCGCATGTTTCATTTCATTTAATTTTCAATAACACAAAAACCTTCTGTAAATCCTTTATTTAATAATTTGAACAATGCGTCATTTAAATGACGTCTAAACATTGTGCTTTCAAAAAGCATAAATAACTTCTCTGATGATTAAATGTAATAAAACTACATATTAGTTTTAATGACTAGTATAAAAACAAAGACAGTTACTGTTGTATGCATAACATATAGTGCCCCAATATATGTAAACCTTCATAAGAACTTTTGAAAACAAGATCATAAACATAAGTAACGTTACACTGCATGTAACTGTGTTTAAAAACACTAATCATTTAGTTCATTTCTCTCAGAAACCTTAAAACTGTACCCAAGAACTCCAGTACCTGGAACTGTTATTTCAAGACAAACGCTTTCGTTTCAAAGATATTTATATATAGATTAATTACAAAATATACTAGCAGTCTATGCTGAAGATCATAGCTTGAATATGTTTTATCATTTAATGCTGTATTGATCAATTTGTCCCGGAGCATTTTTAGAAGACTTGCTCCTAAAAGTCAGCCATATTGTACTCTTCTGTCATTTTCTCCAAGAGCACTGTCTATATTTGTAATCCTCCTCTTCATGTTATAATAACTGAAATGTAAAAATAATGTTGACATACAGTATCTGACCCTTACCCAAACTATAAACAGTGTATCTTATTTATGCTAGTTCATCCATGTGTCATAGATTCAGCTCTCTAATCAATCAACTTTTGAGCCAGTCCAAAGAAGGGCCAAATTCAGACAAAAAGGGATAAAGAAACAAGAGTAGGCAAAGTGGAACAGTCTAAACAACGAGATCACTGTTTAACCTCTGCAGTGGTGTCTTGCATGAAGGCTGCTTGAATTTTCTTGGGTTGATTGTTTACAGTCTCAGCAGTCATTCAAAAAAGCAGTCCATCTCACTGATGGAGTTTAGATTTGAAATTTTGGGCCTTGATAGAGAGTTCACCTACATCCAACTCCATGATGAGCTTTTGCAGAATTTCAAAAGTAAAACGCAACTTTGTGGGGTACTGCAGGTTAAGAGCATAAATTAGACCGAACAACATTGACGTTGCAAAAGCCACACTGTCAAGGTCCTGAAGCACTGCCACACCCTCTAGCACAATTCCCACATCATGGGCTTCATTGTCTGCAGTGTCCTTTATCACGAAGATGCCCATGGTGTTCTTCTCAATGGCACTCTGTAAAAGATCTTCTTCCATGTCCTAAAGACAGAAAACAAGATGAATATGTATTTAACACATGAACAAGAAATATGAGGGGTAGCTTTTTTGTAACTTACTAGGCAAGTAATTTTTAGAAAAATGCCAATGCTTGCGGTGACCTCAATCTTCTATCCACATTATTAAGCAAGTCACAGTTCAAGTGAAATATGGTGAGGAAGAAAGATCTTCCTGAAGATGAAAAGTATGAAACAATACAATGTCTTGCAAAAGGCATCAAAACAAACAATACTTTGCGAAAAGCAAATAGAAATTACTGAACTGTCAAAAGATTTGTGAGTGACACAGAAAATCTTGGTCGGATGAAGATTTATTAAGGAAAGTTTCAGTCAAACAAATGAATTGTATTGTAATGGAAGCTGTAAAAAACTGACTTGCTTAATTATTATTTTAAAATTTAAGTAAATAAGTGTGCTCTGTATGGACATTTAGAAGTTAAACAAGTATAGCTATATGTCTAGTGGATAAAATAGAATTGTTAAATTTATGTTGCAGTGTGCATATTTTATGAAATTATGGTTTTTAGATGTAGTAATGCGTTGCTTGTTGAACATAGTACAGATTCCATCGGTTAAGCTATAACCACTCACCACATACTCCTGAATGAGATCTTTAGGGTCCTCATTAAGATAGATACAGAGTCCTTTGATGGCAAGTTCACGAGCTGCATCAATTTCATCCTTAAAAAAATAAGCCAGAGCAGAAAAAGAAAGGTTAGTTTAAGACATTACTCAAAACACAATTAAACAAAAGAGCACAATGGGTCTCATTCACTAAAAGTTCATAAAAATGTATATTATGTGTATGGCAAATATGCATGTTATGGTCTAGAAAATACAGGTAATAGCTTGATTTTATTATGTGAAATGTAACACAATTTAGGTAATGCAATTAACATCAAGTACAAAAAAATAGAGTATGAATACATGCACACAAACACACACAAAAAATTGTATAGTGTGCTAACCTGACATCCAAACAATGCATTTTTTAAAATCAGTTTAATCTACTGAAAATGTAATGTCATGTCTGATGCAAAATGGGTTAATATGCCTCTACCTCAACATAATCTGTGAAATCTGAGTCTTGTGGAGCTACTGTTGCAGTTGTTACTATCCCAGGTTTAAAATCCTTTAGTGAAAAAGAATTATGTTTCCTGTTCTTATGAGATTTAAAAGTACCACAGATATTTGTTTTAAAGTTACAACCTGAAAATATACAAGTTATCAATTCCTTTTTCTTAAGATGTGCATTAACATGAGCCCAGTAAGTCCTCCACAATTACATATATGGCAACTAAATATGATATTTTGAAAGTTTCTGCCTAGTTTCAATCACATGAAATCCATTTAAATGAATTCTAAGCGCATTCCACGTTCTAAATGTGCATAATATACACATGGAAAATGACTACTATGTCCAAAATGTCTGTGTTTAAACTATAATGCTGCAGAAGTTTTAACCTACTAGGTACAACAACTGAACAGGCTTTGCAATTCCACATGTACAGCAAATGTCACTGAAAAGAGAGAAAGAGCAGAAATTATAATTTAACTATTATAAGTAACAATTTACTGTACTCTTCCAAAATAAATGCAATGCTAATTATAAGATTACCCCCTTTTAAGATGTACCTGTTTGGAAAAAGGCTGTTTAATTTTTTCCAAAAGTTATGGTAAATACTAGTAAAACGAACCAACATTCACTTTTAAAAACACTTTAAAGCATACCATAAAATAAGCTTTATTGTAACAGTCATTTATATTAATTATGCTATCCATCTCAAAGTGAAAACATGTAGCCTACCAAAATTTAATTAACAGTAGATGGGAAATCTTAATATTATAATCTAAAAACCTGCCTGAGAGAGCTTTTTATGAGTTATGGGGCGAGGGCGGGGCTATCGAGTATTCGTTTACTTGATAAAAGAGGTCATTGTACTAAAAAACATACTGTATGTTTAACTTGATGTTTATTTGTCAGTAAATCAGTCAACTTCACAATGTTCCTCTCATAGACATACACTGACGGAGCATTGAGCGCTTTTGCCCATTGCTGCGATATGACAACGGCTACGAACCCCTCCCCCACCCGAATCCTAAAGTCAGCGGAGGCTAGCTCATTCTGAGATGTAGCACAGATTGTCGAAACACCGGTCCTAAAAACGCTCCGGTTACTATCGTAACCTCGGTTCCCTGAGAGCGGGAACGAGACATCAAGGAGATATTTCTCCGTTATGGGAACTCCATCCCTTCCAACCTTTCCTGAAGTCCTACTGGCTCACGCCAGTCCAATTGACTGGCCAATTGACGCGAAGTATGCAAACCGCATGCAAATACTGACGAGCTCAAGCGGCAGTATAAAATGCGGTGCACGCGACAATTACGTCAGAATCGGATACTGAACGCAGCTCTAGCTGATCTAGTAGCGAACACGGCGACCACCGTGATGTCTCATTCCCACTCTCAGGGAACCAAGGTTACGATAGTAACCGGAGACGTTCACTCTCGAGCTTTCACAAGACATCACGGAGATATTTCTCCGTTATGGGAACGATATTCAATCCCGCCGTGAGAGAGGCTACGAGCAGCCTATACAAGTTACACACTCAGCGAAGATAGAACACACAATTCCCACAACCAATAGCGACGCTTGTTAGGCGGGCTCGCAGCTGATAGGTGGAGGTAAGCCAATGAGCGTCTAAAGGCCAGGTATACGAAATTTGCATATCTGGTCTGTAATAACGTAGGCTGCGCTGAGAACAGGGCAGAAGCAACAACAATATTAAGAGGGGGGCTGAACAGAGATAACTGTATTAAGCAGCATAACACATAACATGATAATCGAGGCAACAACACACGAATAGAGGTAGCATAAACTTGAATCAGTCACTCACCGACAGCACTCGGGCGGCTAAGGACTGAACGTCCAGCTTGTAAAACCTGGCGAAGGTATTCTGTGAGGACCAGCCGGCTGCAAAGCATATATCTTGGATAGACATACCTCTCGACCACGCCCAGGGGGAGGCGATAGCTCTTGTTGAGTGGGCCTTAATGTGAAAGGGGCATTCCAAACCTTTGCTCGTATAAGTAGCCGTGATAGCGTCCACAATCCAGTGGTAAAGTCTCTGTTTTGACACGGCCCGACCCTTCGCACAACCACCGTAGCACACAAAAACTGGTCAGATTGTCGAAAGCTGGCCGAACGGTCAATGAAAATCCTCAAAGCCCTTACGGGGCACACCGAAATCTGAGCGTCCGCATCACGCGAGGTCGATGACTCAGACAGGGCAGACAGCGAAACAGTCTGCGCTCTGAAGGGGTAGATAGTGATTTAGGCACGTAGCCCGGCCTAATGGTGGCTGTGAAAGAGCTCTTAACACCACCTCTAGGTCCCAGGGCCGGGACTGAAGGCGGACGTGGGGGATGCAATCTCCTCGCCCCCTTAAGAAAACTCACCACCAGCACGTGCCTACCGATCAATTGCCAGCCCAGCGGGGAACGAAACTAGGCAATAGCGGCCACATAGACTTTCAATGTTGATGGCAGAGATCCACTATCCAGTCTATACTGTAGAAAACGCAGCACATCCGACAAAGAGCAAGCACCCGGGTCGATATGAACATCATGGCACAATTTCACAAACACTCCCCATTTCAGAGCATACAAACACCTCCTGGAGGGCGCCCGTGCCTCCGAGAGCACGTCGAGAACACGAGAATGCAGAGCATTCAGCCCTCCGACGATATCCCCGAAGCAGCCACACATGAATGCTCCATAACTCCGGGTTCGGGTGCCACACAGAGCCGCTCGCTTGAGACAGCAGATCCTTCCCGATGGGGATCGGCCAGGACGGCACCACCAGCAGCTTTGTCAGGTCCAGGAACCAACACTGGTTCGGCCAGTTCGGGGCGACGAGTGTCACCAAAGCCTCCTCCTCCCTGATCTTGCATAACACCAGCAGTAAAATCTTGATCGGAGGAAACGCATACAGCCTGGCTACCGGGCAGTGCGATGTCAGAGCGTCCCCTTCCAGCGGGGAGTGAGACAGGGAGAAGAACAGCGGGCAGTGCGCATTCTCGCTCATGGCGAACAGATCCACCTCCGCTCTCCCGTAGCGGGTCCAAATCATCCGAACCGACTCGGGGTTCAACCGCCACTCTCCTTGAGGAATCCCCTTCCTTCGAAAGCATGTCCGCCCCGCGGTTCAAGAGACCGGGGATGTGCGCTGCTCTGATGAAGAGAACGTGACGGTCCGTCCATAGCAGGAGATACGCTGGCTGCTTGTACCGAGCCTTGGATCGTACACCCCCTTGGTGATTTATGTACGACACCACAGACATGTTGTCATGCGAATCAGTACATGTCGCTGTTCCAGCAGCAGCCGTAAATCTTTTAGAGCTAAGAACACTGCTTCCAGCCCCAAGCGGTTTATGTGCCACCGGCTCTAGGGCTCTGACCACAGCCCCGAAGCTGGCATGCCCTCACACACTGCTCCCCAGCCACGAGTCGATGCATCCGTCGTGACCACAACTCGTGACGTCACCAAGCCCAGGGGAACACCCCGGCTGAAGAGATCTGGGTTGCGCCACGGCCGCAGAGCTTCGATGCAGCCGCGGGAGACCGCGATGTGCAAACGGCCGAAAGTCCACGCCGTCCAAGGGACTCGAGATTTCAACCACAATTGCAGGGGGCGCATGTGTAGTAAGCCCAGGTGACATACCGCCGCAGCAGACGCCATGAGCCCCAGCAGCCTCGGAAATTCCTTCAAGTGAACAGAGCTGACCTGTCTGAAATGGCACAGGGAAGACAAAATGGCCGCCAAGCGCTCCCGAGAGAGGCGAGCGCGCATCTCCACCGAGTCGAAGCACACTCCCAGATATGTTATAGACCGACTCAGGGCGAGAATGCTCTTCTGCGTGTTGACACATAGCCCTAGGGACTCCAAGTGACAAAGCAGAGTGTTTATATGGCTGACTAGCGTGTCCCGAGACTGAGCTAAAATCAGCCAATCGTCCATATAGTTGAGAACGCGCATCCCGCTCGCCCTGAGGGGAGAAAGTGCTGCATCCATGTTCTTTGAGAAAGTGCGTGGGGCCAAAGCCAACCCAAAACGGGAGAACAGAGTATTGGTACGCTGTGCCCTCGAAAGCAAACCTCAGAAAGCGTC
>JADLZN010008178.1:0-102885 GCA_018155175.1 Sinocyclocheilus anophthalmus | reverse complement strand
ACCTGATTAAAATGTTATAACAAACAATAACTAGGGCAGCACTGAAACTTTGGCAAGAATGATTCTGATTTTATTACTTTCAGTGTAAACGGTGACTAATAACGGATAATGTATTGACAGTATCAAGGTTGTTGAGGCTCGTGCAGCCTGTCTGACTCATGGAGAAATCAAAACTATAAGCCCAACAGCACACACAAAGAAACAAACATGAACAAACATACTGCAGGTAGAAAAGATAAATATTCTATATCTATATCAACATCAACAACGACCCTAATTATGTTTTCCCCGACTTTCATCACGATTGCAATGGATTGGATTTTATACCCATTTAGTTCATCAACAGTAATTATTAACTGACTTACATTTTCGACCTCCTTATTGACCGTTTTTGCTCCATTTCGCTAACGAAAATAGTTCTAAGCAAAGCCACAGCAGAACAGTCGCGCACCTCCGAGCAACACACAACAGTTCCGTTTCTGAATGATTCAGCATTTTTGAACGAATCGGGTGAGCCACTGATTCAGTGAGCCACTCATAAGCTGTGTCCCAATTCATAGGCTACGTCCTTCGAAGGACCCATTTGAAGGCCGATTACGTCACGGCAGTGCGACGAAGGCTGTCCCAATTCAAACAAAAATATTTCTACGAAGGCTGCATTTGAAGGCCGATTGCGGCGCGAAGAGGACTATCCCAATTCACGATGCATCCTCCGAAGGCTGCATTTGAAGGCTGCAAATGTGTCCTCCATTTTTCTGGCAAATGAAGGATACATCCGATGGATCCTTCGCAGCCTACTCTATCCCAGAATTCATAGCGCGCCAGTGAAGATGGGTTTTTATTCAAACAAAGTGGGTGATGGTTCTGTGGCGGCCGACAAATACACTTAGTTCTATAAATGTAAGTATTGTGTTTGAATGTACTGAAATAGCTTGTATTTTTTCACTTGTATTTTTATGTTATTATTATTATTGTTGTTATTATTTTAGCGCTGTCCGCAAACTTTCTAAGCAAACTTGATGATCTAGAAATATGATTTCTGGAGTATTTTGTATGCATGTCCTTCTGTGTCATATTTTGCAGTCCTGTCTTAATAATTTTTATAAGTCTTTCCTTTTGTCTTGTTTTGGAGAAAATGGGGCTGCTGGGAAACTTGAAAAAGAAATGAAAGTTGGTTTGTACATTACTTTTGTTATTTTTATTAGTTATTTGTAAATGAAGTAATTTCTGTGCATTTGTTTGTTTTATTTTTGTATTATAAGTTGAAACTTGTAAATAAAAGACAAAAAATAATTATAAACATTGTTTATTTTGCAAAGCAACTTATAATTTCTAAATAACAGAAATTTGCTTCAATTCAACATCAGAAAAAACAACAAAAATTTAACGAACAATAGATAAGATTAAGAGAAAACAAATTATGTACACTTTCATTCAGATGAGGTGGTGCTACTGAATCTGGATGGGCTACCACAATAGAAAGCCTGGTACGGGCTCTGCCAGTGGGATATCATCTGGGATGGTCTCCAGAGTGTTTGAGTGCATATTTCCACTGTCCTAACATCCTCTGCCGGCTGGTCGCTTCCGCTTCACAGCAAGCGACGCTCGCAATAACACTAATTCAGTCTGTGTTTTGACTTCAGTAAATCAGTTTTGGCAAATACAAACAACGTGATTATTTTTCACGAGTCCAACATCCAGCCGCGCAAGAAAACATGCAATCTACCTGAGACTTGATCAATAAGGGAAGCCGTCTTTTACTATTGCAAAATAGAGAAAAAAACATTTTACATTTAAATAACTAATAGCTTCTTAACCTCATTCTTGAAACACAAAATGACAAATAAAAAAAAGTGTCAAACACTTTTTTATATATATATATATATAGGCCTACTTTTCTGAACTTGGGATCCCTAAGTTACCTGCATGGTCTTGGCTAAGCTTGAAATACACCACCTGGCGGTGCCGGGGGTGAACTATCACCAACATTTCCTCCAGTATAAGGTATAATAAATACAGTCAAAATCTAACAATTCAGGCTCCATAGTTATTTTCAGTTTCATTAACAAATCTCACGATGGCAGCTCTCTTCTCCCACCGTTGCCACGTGACAGGAGCATTAATCGGGAACACCTGCTGTCGCAAGCATGAACTCTGCGAAAGGCTAGACTCGAGCGGCCTTTCGAAAAGGCCGTTGTCGGCCGCATCCTTTGAAGGACCCGTCCATCTTTGAATTGGGTCACAGCTATAAAGACAGTCACTTGCTTAATTTATTGAATGAATCAGCCATTTGAACGAATCGGCTGAATCAATGACACGCTCATTAAGACCGTGACTTGGCCCCACCTACCGGTGGTTTGAATTCATATTTAAAAGAATCATTGCATTTCATATTTGTAGGTCAAAAAAAGTAAAACATTAATCTAATAACATTGTTTATGCATTTGCAATTTTGAGTAAATGCATTTATGGAACCTCTTATCTTCATTAAACAGTCTGAGTAAAATCTAAATCTAAATGGCACTTTTGATGCAGCTTCTGTGTTTCCTCTGCAGTGCAAAGTTGGAGTTTGTTGATTCTGATTTCATTTGAATGGTAACAACCATGTCTTATTATTCTAGCTGAATGTATTGATAATTTTAAGAATTTGACTTAATGGTGACGTACATTTAAAAAGGTTAGGAAAATATTGCCCTTCATAAAGTTAAAAAATGTAACCGAAATCAATTTAAGGCAAATATCACAAATATGCTGATTAAAGTACCTGATAGAGCACTGGTGAGACTATTGCTTCAGAATAAATTACATTTATGCCGAAAAAAAGAACCAGCCTTTTCTTCCCCCAACAGTAACTTTTTTTTCCTCCGGACAAGTAACTTTTTTTTACTCGGGCAAGTGAATGTCTGATTTACTTGTCCAAAGGACAAGCACATGTCAAGGCTTAATGTCGAGCCCTGATATGTATATGTGTGTGTATATATGTATATGTGTGTGTGTGTGTGTGTGTGTCGGTGGTTTATGTAGTATATGTTGTCTGTATAATGTCATGTAGTTAAAACTTTGCAACATGTCCGTGGCAAACTACGCAGTACCATTTGCATGATGCACAGACTTGGCTATAAATACAGTTGACATGATGGCCCAACCTACCTGTGGGTGAAAACAAACCCCAGTTACCATAGTGACCCATTCGGTTCTAAGGGGAAAATGAAGACAAATGCTGTAGACCTGCACATTTTCAGATGTTTGATTGCACATGCATCTCACATCCTGTCAATGCATTGCTTTTAATCACAACATGTCTTTGTTTACACCATTTTATTCAGTTGAAAATATCTGGATTTTTTTTTTCAACTGAACTGCAAAAACAATTATAAGCAAATTTTTTAAAATTATGTGTTAATAGCCAAATCTATTGGATAATTTTCTTTTGTTCCCCCCACACTAAACCACACCTTCAGTGTATAACTCTGAAACCCCCAGAGAGCGTTTCATATAATCAGTTACGAGGCTTCTTTTGTTAGAATCCAACCTTAGAATGCAGATGTCTCTTTAAACATCAAGACAGCTCACTCGGTTTTGGAAAATGGAAAAATCTGTGTAAAATGTGACTACGTTTTTATTCTGTTTCATAAAGCTGTAACTTCTAACAGAATCACTGGAGAACAGTTTGGGGATCTCCATTAGAATAAGTTATTTAAGAGCTCTTTGATTGCAGACATTGACAAGAGTCGCCTGCTGAGTGTTCAATGGAGGATTAGAGCACAAGCCAAATTAGATTAAGGAGAAGCATAAGAGGAGGGAGTGGAACCCAGTTCCCCCTACCCCAACATATGTTACTAAATAATTAATATGTTAACATTATTAATGTATTAAAGCATTAAAATAATTCAGGACCAGAGAGAGTCCTTCATGTCATAAACACAAGCATATTTCATGCACCTTTCGGGATGCGATCTGAGAATGAATGTGATTTTCTAATTGCCTTGTAAACATTTTTGTTGTGCAGATTAAAAAGGACTGACTCTGAACTGAGTGGCTTTTAGAGAGGCTGAAAGGTTCGATTCTGCATGAATGGCATACATTTTTATCTTTATTCACTAACAGATAAGTAATTTCCACATTACCTAAAACAGTAAAGCTTCTTTTAATTAAACGTTTAAGCCTTTTATCGCCGTAATGTCCATGAAATTGGGGTTTTCAGGAGGGTTCTATTTTTGTCTTCCAGCGTTATGAAAATCTGACCTCTCCAGATGACCTAGTAGTAGTTTAAGTTATGTCTGATAACATTCACATGCTATAATCCTTTAAATAAATATGCACATGGAAAAGAAAAAACATAGCATAACATAGCCTATCATCAGATAATAGCCTAATACATGTGTTATAATATGATAGCCTAAATTTACCCATGGTTATATTTTACCCCTGGCAGTGTTGGGGGTAACGTATTACAACAAGTAACGCGAGTTACGTAATCAGAACTAGTAAAGTAACGCATTACTTTAAATTTTACAAGGAAATATCGGAGTTACTTTTTCAAATAACGCAAGTTACTTTTTTTTCCTCCAATTTATGGAGGATAGCTCTCCTGTGCCATGTTGAAGAAATCAGAAGATGTTACTGTACCTAAAAATCAAGGTATGAATATGCTAATTCATCTCATTCAACAAAAAAAACACACACAGATTCTCAAAATGAATAAAAATAATGGAACTCAGAATATGACGCGAACCTGCAATAATTAAATTTTTAAACAACACAAATATGCTTTATGTCTTTAATCCCATTCTATTAACCAATGTCTTTGCTTCTGACCTTCGATGATCCAGTTTAACCACTAATAAGCACAAATTACTCTAGACGAACATTTGTGTGTCTTATTTTATTGCTGAAGTGTGTTGAAATTTCTTCTTCTGCATTCAACTGTGCGGACGTAAATTTACATTCTCTTCAGTCTGAGGCTTATTCATTTCACTTTTTGGTGTGAAAAGGCTTTTATATTTGCCAAAAATATAACTTTTTTTATTTTAAAAGCCCTGGTCCAAGTTAAAGTAGCGCAAAAGTAGCTTAACCCATTACTTTCCATAAAAAGTAACTAAGTACCGTAATTAGTTACTTTTTTATGGAGTAACGCAATATTGTAATGCATTACTTTTAAAAGTAACTTTCCCCAACACTGCCCCTGGTTATAACACCCTCGAGATATTGCGGTGCCAAAGAGTTTGAAATGATACGGTATTGAATATTACGGCAAGACGGTTAGCAATACACACCCAATCGCTCGTTTGATCGTTATAAACTAGTTTCAGCATTTGAGGAGGGAAATGGAAAACAGTGAACCGGAGTTTAGAAAACGTTTAATTCTTACCTTTATCGTCCGAAAAGTCCATTCAGAAAAAATTAAAAACTCGATAGATTGCAGTATATAATATGAAGATGCGCTAGAGCCCTTATGTAAACAGGTCGCGTGCTGAATTCCTCCAATCAGTGACCACGACACCGCAAAATAAGAATGTTATCCCGGGGTTTAGGAATGTACTGCGTGAAACGTCAGATTATGAACTAATATTAATTGTTAACGCTGGGTAAATTATGAGCAGTCTGTTAAAGTATTTGACCTGGGGTTTAGAATGACCAACAGTTAACTATTTAAAATGTGAAAGGGCCCTTTTATCGGGCATAACATAATTTTAACCTAAACCCTAAACTGACAAGAATAGCAAACGTATTATTAAATGAAAAACGATTTAATAAATTTAAAACTTTTTGTATGATCTTAACATCAGTTATTTATAATCACATTTTAAAAAACGTTTTTAATTTAATAATATTTTAAACATTAACTAAAATAAATGGTAATTGCAAAATATACAAAATACATTTGAATGCCAGTCATGCTTCTACTTGCCTCCATAGCAGAGGCTAACTGGGCGACTAGCAAACCTCAGCATCAGAGCAGCACTCCAACTCTCTTGCGCCCCCATATGGTCTGTCAACAAAGTGGCAGGTTGGCAGAAAACATTTTCCCCCCTAAATCGTTGTGAATTCAGACTGTTATTAGAGCTTCTTGAATTGCCGGAGCCTCTATATATGGCTTGCTGTGGGGAAGTTTGGATGAAGCCAATAACTCACTAAAACTGCATCACTGAACTGCTTTTTTAGCCTTCACAGCATCAACACCTCTCAGTGTAAATGAGAGAGATGCTGGCAAAGTCGTCTCGAGTTTTATCTCAGATGTGTGACATGCTGGGGAACTAGATTAAGTTGGGTATTTTTTTTTTTTTTTAGAAATTAACTGTCTCTGTGAATGAAAGTGTGTGTAAGATGGGCTTAGAATAGAGGTTTAATTTTTTCCTTGAGTGATAATTGGGCACAAACTTTGATGATCTCATTAGACTTTGAGGTAGGATATTGTGAAGCGTTTCAGTGTAATTTACCATGATCAATTTCAAGATGAATCGCTGCTTTGTTCACCACATTTAGCCATTACAACAACACAATTTGATGGCTCTCATTGTTTGATTTTTCCACAATCTGGAACTCAGAAGCAGATTTTGTATTTTATATGTCCTCCTTTTGCTTTAATGATTGAAAGAGCAAGTGAACAAAACCCGATTATCCATATTGTCTGTTATAATTTGAGAGCATCTTTTGCTTCAGTGGAAGCAAAACATCTATCTATCTGACAAATCAATATTATGTGATCCAGTTTTACGTCATATATTTTTTTCTCTTTTTAAATATCTCAAAAACCTTAAAAATATTATTTATTTTGTGGTTTAATTGGAAAACAAATATAGAGTTTTATCCAGAAGCATCAGACTTTGGGTTAGTTTGACAGTTTAGAAAATGACATTTTACAAACCTTCAGTGAACCATATCTGACATTTAAAGCAAAAACCCACTATGGCTCAATCTCCAAGTATTCATGCAAACATTTTTATTTTTTTATTTTTAATTCAGTATTTGTGCAAATGCAAAACCAGCTTTGGCAGAATAACACTGAAAATAATATGGTAGAATATATATATTTTTTTAAGTTAGAAAAGGGAGCAATTCTCCTTATCGATCTGGCGGCACTTCAGCAGTTTGAGGAAAGTCTGCATCTTGTGCGCATCTTTCCTGAAGCAGTAGATTACACTGTAATCTCTTCTCACAGTTTCAAGTATATTAGAAGACACAAAGCGATCGGATGTCTCTTCAGGACCCTCCAATGTCAAACTACCTTCACCCAGTATCTGACCGACAGAGAGAGAGACAGAGTGATTTTCAAACATATTGGAATTTTCCAGATAAATTAAAAAAAAAAGTGTTTGATTAAGAGTTCGGACTCTTAATCTACAACAATTAAAATTCACCTGTCTAATGAGAACCATTATACCCTGTTCCAGGCTCATTAGTTTGGTAGAGATCCATTTGCTCCTGGTAAGCAGGGCACTTGGGGCATTCTCATAATTCTCAAGAGATGCCTGTACTTCTACCAGGGGATCAATCCAGAACTGAGCCAGAATCAGGAGTGAGTGAAGGATCCATTTGTCCTGGAGGGAAAAACAAAAAAGACTAGTGTATCTTAGAAGTTCTTAGCAGAAAGTTACTCTGTTACAGTGAATTTCATCAGGTGTCATTAGAGGAACTCACGGAAATCTGTTGGATTTCACTTTTAGACATAGGAACCGGCACCGTTTTAGGAGCACACATGGTCCCTTCGGGAATATGCAGATTCATTCCGTATGAAATGAGTATCTCGTCCTGAAAATATTTAGAAATCATTCTGTACTGGTAGACTGTTTACCTATTTTCATCAGGTATTTAGTGAGACTGAAATCTTGGTACATTGCAAAATCTAAAAAGAATATTTAAAAAGCTTAGCTTTAGGTTAATTTCTCTGTTACTCACAAACAGCAACTTGGACTCCTCTGAGACGCGATAGATAAGCTCTGCATGTTGAACAGCTCGTTCCAGGAGCTTCTCCACTGAGATGGTGCAGGAAGTTCCTGCAGTATCTTGGTTCGGACAGTCCACAGGAGATCCAGTCACAGCCTGCGGTGAGCAAAGCACAAATGCCACACAGACTTGTAGAACTTCAGGACGGTAAGGGGACAAAAGGAGAGATTCGTTAGCAGATACATTCAATAATGTTCACATTGATTTTATTGCCTGAATGTTTATCAAAGCAACTTTATGCATTATTCCTTATTATTCCTTAGTGAGACTATATGCTATAAACATTTCTTATTAATAAGTTTTTCATACTCCAGCGAGATATGCTTCCGTTAGCCATCAATTAGCAAATCAATCTTTTGTGCAAAATTGTGAATGTAAGTCTCCGTACCTGTAGTTTTCTTCATTTTTGTAGAACAAAAGTGAATTCTTGTTGGACTCTCTGACTGTAGTTCTCTCACAGTTATGTATACCTTATATGCTCTACTAGATTTATGAATTACCCAAATAAGAAAGGAACTTGAACGTAAGCGATGGTAAGTTGATATTTGTGACCACATGTGTCACTTTGTTTTTATGCATCATCTCTACTAAAAAGACGTGTCAGATGCAAAATTCAGCTGTTTCTTCTGTGCGCTTCTGTTTTAATTTCTGTCGGGACCACTATCGTCAAAGATGATTGACAATTATCATACAGTTTGGATTGGCTGTATGGTTCTGTTCTGGGCAAGAACTCACTGCGCATCCATGCAGCTTAGCATGGATGAGAGCAGGGAGAGCAGCGATAACCCCCCCAGGTTCAACAGAACAGAACCAACATAAATGTATTGCAGATATCGTTAAAAAAGTTCAATAATTTTATGTACACATTAAGAATTAGTCTGATTCAAAGGATAATCAGAATGCTGAATCCTGACTGACAGAGGAGGAATTGGGGATGGAGAAGGGTAATTAGCTATTGAGCAATGCGAAAACTGCTTATACTACTGCGAGACCTTATATAATAATGCTTATATAGGTGTCTTATTCCATAGGTTGATGGGGATCAGCTAGAGAGTCAGCTGATGCGAGCTTGACTATCGTGACCTGCCAGAACTAACGCTACGCTAGATATTTACCCTCCCCACTATTTTGAGTAATATTACATCTTGCAATGTGACATGCCATATTTCATTTTTTCCACGTCGTATTAAATAAGAAGAAACTGTGGAACATTTGTACTTTTAAAAATTACGCTAATGCAAGACTAAACTGATATATGTATATTATTAATATTCAAGTGCAAAGGTAATTTAAAAAAAACAGCCGCTTAAAAAACACGGGCCCGAAAATGAGAGATAAAAACCCGCAACTTCAGCACGAGAAAATGTTTTGCGTTTCTAGCCTGTGCATGCACACAAACGTTTTTTAATGCAAATGTCACTCCATATTACGTAGATAAAAAATAGGCTATTTTATAAGATTTGAAACATATCTGTTGTTTTAATATCTCATATCCAAAGTCTTTATACAAAATCAGTGCACTTTTATTACTTAAGAATGGAAAAAAGTGCAACGTTGGGTGGGGGGGGGATGATATGACGAATAGTCCCGCCTTCTGAATAGAAGAGCCAATTGATCATTGTCACTGTTAGAAGCTCCGGTTGCTATAGAACCAGCGTTCTGAGAGGCGCACTTTGTTTTTTTGATGCTATTTGAGCATAAGAAACAACACTTATGAGACGGTTGTTGTAAATATGAAATTTAATTGTAAAGTTGGTGAACAGTTCTGGAAAATTTGATGAAGGGACTTTGCTACACTCTAAAAAACACTGGGTTTAAAAACAACCCAATTTGGATAGTTTTTAACCCAAGGGCTGGGTAAATATAGGACAGAACCCATCTTGGGTTAAATTTATCCAGCAAATTGGGTTGTTTATTTAACCTAGCATAATGGGTTGGATTAACCCAGCTAATGGGTTTATTCATTTATACTATAATACTCGCTTATTTTTTTTTTTACTTCATGAAATAATGTTTACAGATTAACTTAAATCCTCTAAACTTTAGTAAAATATTCCACACAACCACTGGTTTGCATAACTTCTAATAATAATACATTTTTGATTTATATCATTTACAGCATTTTTATATCGTCTTTAATATGTAAGCAATACATATTGCCTATTTAAACTTGTTTAACAAACATTAAAAGTAAATATTAAACATTAAACAGAAGTAATTCACGTGTAATTGACGGGTCTCTGTTATTCTGTTTCCACCGTAACACGCTGGTTCTCGTGCCCGAGCTGAGTCGTGTTCGGCCCAAAAAACAAACAGTAAACAGCTCTGAGGAAATAATTTAACATCCAAAGTATTTGTATTCTGTATCTTTATGAATAAAATCGTTTATTTTATGCAAAGCATCAGGCATTTCCATCATGCGATACGACAGACGCGAGCGACACTCGTTTAGATAAAGACACCGCGCGCCTGTATGTTGCTCTGCATAAAATTGATGATACAGCACAGTAACGATTTATAGATTAAATAAAATGTACGCAAACCTGTGTTTTACTGAAGAAATGCATTAATTCGACGGTGCTTAGAATGGCTCTCTCCAAAAGAGGACGCATAATCCCCCGTGATAAATAACTGAGATCCTGGGTCAGTTGTAACCCAGCGGTTGAGTAACACAAAAACTGCCCAAACATTGGGTTGTTACATTTGACCCAGGAGCTGGGTAACACAAAAACTACCCAAACCTGATCACCCCCCCCCCCCATGACCCCAAAGGCTCAACCCAGCATTTGGTTAAAAAAAATAACCCAGGATTTTTTTTTTAGAGTGTTTATCCACAGTGAATGCCGTTCTGGTTGTTTCATAAAACACAAGTTTTTCTCTCCCTCACTTCTGAAAATCTCTTAAGAGGAGTTCACTATTAATATATTAGTATAACATTGTTGCAGTGTTCATCTTATTGCGTGGCTGACCGTTTTTTTAGCCTACAGTTTATTAGATAATATGAAGGTAAAACTTATTTAAACCAACATAAACAGCAGTGATATTATGTATGCAGTGGGGGAAAAAAAGTTTCGTAAGAGTAGCAGACCCTGTCTTACACTCATGACGTGGGGAAGTCTGAGGTGACTCCCTCCATTTTATTATTCATAAGTTTTCCATTTTCATGAGGGTGTCCAGTGAGCTGTAAGATAAGCATAGAGAAAGTCTTAAGGTCTGTCCAGGGATCAGATGGCAGACTTGTGACGTTCTTCATGCCAGAAGTATGTCATCTTTACATCTTCATGACGTAAGTGAGGATGATCCTTTCCCCACTGAAAAGTGGACCAAAAGATTTGTCTCACATCCAGCTAGAAGAATAAACTAAAATCTGATTTGGTGAGTAAAACGTGACTGTTGTTTGCCCATACAAAAAATAAAAATAAAATTCCAGAATGCTAGTGTGTTCTAGGGTGTTGCAATATGGTTGCTCGGTTGGTTTGGGTGGTTGCTCAGTGGTTACTCCTAGCAAGTAGTCTCTTTGATATTCTGGGTTCTAGAATGGGATTTCTGCTCATTTTATGGTCAACCATCAAAAATAGCTGAAGATGGCCATTGTTGATTTTGTGGGAAAATAAAATTTTTGATTTATTTACATTTATCAGGCCATGTATTGTGAAAATGACTGCTTGGAAAAGTGCTTTGCTGTTTGCTTAGTAATTCAAGACACAGGAATATCATCTCACATTCTGTCAGCCACGTAACAGTCATGACAGCACTCAGCGGTTTGAGCTTGGCAGAGGTTTCATGAGGTGGCAGGATGGCTGTGTTAATCACTAATTACCTACTGTTTGACAAATGCATTTCACATAAATCAACTTACAGGAGACTAATTGCAGTGCTAGAGTCAGGTCAAAACCTCAAGGGCACAACGGTGACAGAAGTTTTAACAAGAGTGTGATTTCAGGAACTTGAGATGAGATGAACTTCCTGACTGGAGCAATGGGACGTTCATGTTTATGATTAGAGACTAATTTTATATTGCGGTTAAATTTTTTTGGCTCCAGTTCTCTCCTAGGATATTTTAACAACAAATGAATGCATTTTTAAGGTGAGCACATAATCAAATCTTATAAAAACTGATTTCACCCACCCGCCTGAAATTTGAGTGATACCGCAGACATTATCTGTAATTGTAGTCTTAAAATCAAACGTTTTTATAAAATGCAAAACACCCAGTGACACCACAGTTTTAACAGAAATATAAATTTTCATCTTAGCCTTCCAACTCAGTTTCTCTGTGTCATAAGAAAAACACTTTGAAGAAAGTAAAACAATTTTTCTCACTTTTAAATTCTTCGGGTGTCAGTTTGAAGGGTGTTTGCTAATTGGAAAAATGATTCTGTAGATCTGATAAGCTTGTTTGTGTTTTCTTGATTGAATGTTGTGAAATACAGCAAATGGTTGAATGTGGTTATTGCAGGCCTACTTTCTGATAATTAGTCACAATGTATGCTGATGAACATTGCATCAATGAAAACAGTGCTTACAGGCCCAATTTAATGCTGAATGTAGTAAAAGCATTTTGCAGCTGGTGAGCAGTGGGGCCTCAGGGTTTGTGTTCAGAAGAGCCACGTACACAAAGTGTACACTTAAATGACACTTTAAGGAATAGTTCACCTAAAAATGAGAATGTTTGAAAACTCGAATCTTGATGGATTTTTTACAAACATGCAGCTTCTCACTATTTTGATATTTTTATGCAGAGCATCCTTTGGTGAGCAAGTGATGTAATGTTTTTTTTCCCCCCAAATCTGTTCTGATGAAGAACTAAACTCATCCATATCTTGGATGGAATACATTTTAACTATTCCTTTTATAAAGGGGCTGCTATGTTTTCAAATGTCTCATGTTGTGAAGAAAACTCATGTTACTTTTGTGTTGGTAACTTGGTAACACTGATCAGATCAGACTGATCAAAAACATTTCTTCATACATAAGGTTTTGGGAGTGTTTTGTGGAACGAATTTGTGTTAGATGTCTTCTGCCATGTTTTGAGGAGTAAAGTCTCATTTACTGTTCTGGATATCCTGTTTACTCCTTGATTGGTCTCAGGTGTGTTTTGTTAATTTGACTTTGTATAGCTCTTCTGTTGCCCCGTGGGGGTTTTGTCTATTCTTAGCTGTAAAGTGTGGTGAGATTTAGTTTGTGGCTATTCTTGTTTCTGAATTTTTGTATCTTTTCAGTTTTGCCTGAATGTGGAAGTTTACATTTATATAAATGCATTTGGCAGACAATTTTCCAAAGCATAGCATGAATCCCAGGTAAAAATGAAGTGTACTTAAAGGGGTCCTATTATGCTTTTTCACTTTTTCAACTTTAGTTAGTCTGTAATGTTGCCGTTTGAGCATAAAAAAGATCTGGCAAAGTTACAAAGCTCAAAGTCCACTTCAAAAGGAGATATTTTATGTAATAGAAATCACTTTTCAAAAACTACAACGAACGACTCGTTTGGACTACAACACATATTTTCCGGGATTTGTGATATCACAAATATCGACGAATGGGACGAGACCTGGTTGAGCTGCACTAGAGAAGGCAACGAGTGTTATCACTATGTCGGAGACACGCTAGCTTTCCCAAGGCAGACGAACTTAGAGTGATTACAATCATCCGGGTTTAAAAGCATTCAAATTGACTTGGATGTGGTGGAACGGACAACCGCATTAGCATATTTATACACTAATGAAGCCTAGGCGGCGAGCCATGGGGTAAGGGCGAGGAAGACATCCCGACCAGGCGCCGATGTGCTGCCAATCACAACCCACACTGGCCCAGCTAACCAATCACAGCACATTTCGTATTTCGGAAGGCGGGCCTTCATTTGAGTTACCACTGGGAGCCCTATATACGCGCTTCATTTGCTACGGGAACTATGTGGAATGAGCCGATTGATGCGAGACGAGGGTGCGGGAGAGAGGAGTTGTAATGTAAAAATATGTGAAAAGAGCCTGTGGTCGTCGTTGCAGTACGACACAGAAGAGGGAGACCCTAGCTCTGAGGAGACGGCTGTTCTTAGGTACAACCACAAAAACAAGATCAAGACTTTCAGGTTTTCATCAATCGAAGAGTCTGGACATAAATAGGACCCTTTTAAGATGAAGCGTACTTAAATAAAGCAAATCGCTACATGTAGTCAGATTTCAATCTTATTTTTTGCGCTAAATAAAACTGTAAAAGTTATAAACCATAAATGCACTATATAAAAGTATAGTTCTACTTCAGTAGTACTTAAGTGCATTTGAAAAAGTGTACTAAATACCCCTGATATTTAAAGTATACTACCACAAAAATTAACAGAGGAGTTTTATTTGTGTATTTCTTAAAAGTATGCTTTGAATGATTTAAATTATAATTCATATTCATGGTCTCCCATAATACTACAATTGAGTACACTTAGATGTTCTTAAGAAATACTAAAGGACCATGTTTTTAGTAGCCCAAGGTACAAAAATTGGTGCATGAAAATAGCAACTTTTAAGATACAGTATGGAGGTACTAAGGAAAATTAAGTGTATTTTACTGTGCAACGTTTTTCACCTGGGCTGCAAGTGCAGAGAAAAACAGTGTTTTTTCTATTCAAATATACGTCAACGATGCGCCAAAAAAATAACATATTTTATTCATAAATGCCCAATAACAACTATAAGAAAGTAATATAAAACAATTTATTTGATGTGGGTTCTATGTGGTCTCTGGATGGTTACTGTTACTAGATATGGATTCGAACTACCTTTGGATTAGATAAGGATGCCTTACTATTTCTTATCATGATTGTTTTGCATTTACAAAGGCAGAATCAAGTACGAGCATTAACACTAGAGATAGTGACTAGGAAAAGAAATCTCCTTTGCAAGCATAGCACATATATGTATAGTACTGATATATATAAAAAAAAAAAAATCAGGGAAAAGAAGAAATTATTACAGCTATTGCCCCAAGAGCAGACTATCTTAATTTTCGTCCTAATAGAGGTGTAGTAAACGGTCCGGGAGGACTATGACATTTTTTTAATCAGTTCAGCACCGAGGGGCTCGGGTTTTTGTGCAGAGGAGAGATTACGCTCTAAGGTACCATAACACACACACGAGAACCAGAGATGGTCGAAATGATACACTCTATAACACTCAAGAACGTGTGGATGGAAGAAGGAGAAACAAATCAGAACAATTGACGACAGTTAATCGAAGAGAATGAAACGGAGGAAAAATGAAAGATGGCGTGGGAGAATGAGTAGAGAGGCATTTAACCACTGTGATGTACTCTCGATATGCTCGTGCATGCTCTTTTAACATTGAGGGAAAGGGAATGCACGCTTTCACAATTAAATAATTATTTAAAGAAAATATCTCATCACCACTCGACAGGAACAAGCAACATGTACAACTGGATCTATTTGCCCCATCCGATGGAGATGTATGTTGTTGCCAAAACAAATAGACTCATTTTGTGGTGGCGCGAGACCTCGGAATGGCCACGGAGACAGGAGTAGAAGAAAGTAAAAGGCGGTTTAGTGGTTAAACGCGCAACATTGGACGGCGGGCATCAGAACAAACACGATGTGGTTAACATGGGGTCACTGGCGTTGTGTTGCACTTAGACGGAACCGAATTAAAAAAGGAAGCGACAAAAGGGGGGAGGTCCTTGCTTCCCTTTGGTTTGTGCTTCAGATATTTTAGAAGCATGAATGGTGATAATCTGTTTCCGTCTCGCAGGTTAATTTCCCGCGCCGCTCTCGTTCAGCCCGTATTCACGCGGTTTTCAAATAATATGCAGGTGAATGAAAGCCACAAGATAGATAATGACGGCGGAATAATTTGAGAGCATAATGCTCACATCTCCCCGAGCGGTCTGAAAATAATGGTATCTCGAAAGAGTAATTCAGTCCCCGCCCGGCCGGTTTTCCGTTACAGAGTGGGAGGGATTTTATAGTCTGCCATATTGGAGTATTCTTCATCGGTGATCGTAGTTGCCGAGCGGCGCTGTAAAGATAAACGGACTCGCTGGCAACAGCTTGAAGCTGCGGACTCGGACTGATCTAGGTCAAGGTCAATTCTCAACTAAAGCACACTGTTCCCACGAGACCGGGCTCAAACACCTGAAGAAAGAAGAATCGAGAAGGCGATAAGCGCGTACGGCGCCGGGAATGATCGCCATCTCGTTATCGTCAGGCACATAACAAACAGAACAAATATACTCTCGGCTGTCCGACGGCACCGCTGGAAGGCGGCTTCATTGTTTTTGCAGCAGCTCGGAGGTCATCTCCTGAGGAGACCAAAGGCTTCTGTAGTCGAGTGCCTGGGTTTCCAGCGAGACTCCATTCTCTCTGAAAATCGCATGGCTTTTCGCCAACTGAACTGTGCTGGTCTGCAGCCAGCTAGCAAATAGTGAACTTTATTCATTCAAATGTGTGACTCATAATTAAATCATGAGCGCAAGTATGGATTCATAGCACCGCTTATGAGAATGGAAATAAACAGCTGTAAATTCTGCTCTCGCCGGCCCTCCAGGAGCCCCTGGCGAAGCACTCGAAAGAACCTGTGAAGTAAACGGATAAATATTCACCGCACACCTGACAGCACAAAAGCCACATAGAGAAATATCCATTAATTATCACAATTCATCAAGTTAATAGGCTGTGTTTGAATAATAGTCTGAGTATAAAAAAGAGCAATGGTTTTACCTCATTAGGCTCTTTAATAATCTCCTGCACAAAGAGAACATCAGCACGCAGCAACCATCATTACACGTGCGTGCGCATGCGTTTATGATGGGATATGGATTTTTCTTTCGCTGTCTGAAATTATAGCATTAAAAAGACAGGCAAAGATCAAGAACATTGAGATCAAGAGATAGAAGCCGGTTATGACAGACATGGTTTCTCTATGCTGGGTCAACTGTTTAGAATGCGCTTACATACAGTAACGTTTAGTTTCTTTATTCTTCCATGACTGATCATCAGTGGTTTTTCTTGCTTTTTTTCCCATTTCTCTGCCAATTCATTTCTAACTGTGCTTTTAAATGGAAAGTCTAGAAACTCTGAATTGTTTGAGTGGACAGAACTGGAAAAAGTAGAGAGTAATCTGAGGGAAACTTCCAGAGTAAAAAAAAAAGTAGATCTTTCCATAATAACACATTTGAGAAATCTCACCTGTACCCCTAGTGCCTGTGCCCTGCGTGTTTCAGCAAATGTAATAATTGGTTTTGGTCCAGAAAGCTCTTCACTGCCATGCTTAAAATTATACTCATATATTTTTGGGCCTTGTTGTATGTAATGACAGAAGAACAGTTCTGGGTTGCATGGATAAATTGAATTCATAGCATGCATGCAAGAATCTAAATCTTTGATTTTCTCATGAATGCAAAGTCAAAATTTAGATTTTATGTATTAGGCCTATCTAAAAACTCTACATTGTCAAAACATTTGGAATGCACTTGTGCATGCATGCAGTGGCTTTGAAGGTTCAATTTACTTTCACGTCAGTCTTGGCTGTCATTTTTGCATTGTGTAGTCACTACTGTATATCTGGTGTCTGAAGACCTAAGGCCCAATTAATTTGGTCGTTCTCCACTGGTCCACGTTTTGTGTCTCAGATCAAGTTGATCAGAGCGGCCTTTGAAAATATTTGCGGTGTTTCCAAACTTTCCAGTGGCACATAAAAATAAAAGATCAAAGGTAAAGTGGTTGAACATCATAGAAAACAATTGTCCCCTACTGGTGATAAATCTGCAACAATAATTGGAAACCAAGACATCAAAAAAACTGTTTAGACACAAAGTCAACACTTAAAAATCTGAAAGATTAATGTCTTTTTAGTGACCTTTTTCATGCAATATTTCACTAAAGAGTTTTAGGTTGTAACACTGGTGGTTTTTAATAGTTTATTTTAAAGCCCATCCGTGCTGATTCACATTTCTGTTTCACTGAATTGCAAAATCGCTACCTTTTGCGTACCCGCGAGGTGCCTGCGCTATTACAAAGGACAGACAGATATTGAAATACAACGTTAACTGGTGTTTACGCTAGGTTTTTTTATTTTACGTACAGTTAAAATGCTCATGGGGCAACCAAGGCGTTGAAGACTTGTTTTGGATGACTCTGAAGGTTTTTTTTAAAGGGGTCATATGATGCTGCTAAAGAAAACATTATTTTGTGTATTTCGTGTAATGAAATGTATTTATGCGGTTTAAAGTAAAAAAAAAAAAAAAAACATTATTTTTCACATATGTACACTATACATTGACTTCTCCTCTATCACGCCTTCTGACTGCAACGCATCGATTTTTACAAAGCTCAGCAGTGCATGTCAAGATTTTGTCACCTGCTAAATAAGAAGTTACTAGAACAAAAATGTTCAGAAGAGTAAAGTTTTAAAAAACAAAATAAAATTAACCAAACAAAGTTTTGCAAACAGAATTAACTAAAATAACATTAAAAAAAGAGGCATAAGTGCAACCTGTCTCAGAACATTTTCTCCAGCTCAACTAATGACATCCCAACAGCAGTCAACCTCTTAATCTGGAGACTAAAAAAAATACAAGTCCATCTGCTCAGTCTTACACCTTTCTTGCTAATACACTTTCTCCCTCTCACTTTCTTTGGTGGGTTTTTCTTGCCATGGTAGTTTTGCCAGGTTCTGTAATTTGCATCTGTTCTCTGTGCTGTACCACAGGCTGCTCTGCTGCTCTCATTAGAAATCACCCTACTGTGAGTGACGCACTGTGAGTCAGTGTCTAATGTGATCCGCAGCATTTAACTCTGGCTAGCCACAGCAATGCTTATCATGCTGTGGCTCCATAGATCTGCACGCACAGAATAACAGAATGACTGACAAACAGGAAAGTATGCTGGAAGAGGTCAGCCAATTTATATGGACACTTCATTCCAATTATGTCTAACAGGCCACATTTAAACCCGTTGTAAAATAACCAATATTGACACACCTGTTATGCACATACTATTGAATTATAAGGATTGTCTATTTTAATTATTGTTTAATTAAGTGTCAGACCCATTTGATCAACTTGGAATGGATGTATTTTTATCTCAGACACAATTATCATGATTATTGTAATATAAATGATTATAATTATTGTAACAATAATCATCATAATCATGTTTTATGTAGATCTTTAAAAAAAAAAGTGTTTTGTCTACATTAGTTGGCATAAACAGTAGAATTTTAGTATTAGCCTAGTTTTTATTTTAATATTTTTTGTTTTAATTTTATCTACATTTTTAGTAATTCTGTAGTTTTTGTCATCTTTAGTGTGTGTGTGTATATATATCTTAAATGCTTTCTCGGATTCAGATTTAATATGCAAACAAGACATGCATAGCTTGATTCCCACGAAAACGGTACATAGAAAACTACACAGCAACAACCAGTGGTGCGAGTTTGGGGCAGATCTATGTTTTTTGACCGACCAATGGTAGACCGAAGGATACCAGTTTGATAACAGTCATTATTTTTGTGATTCCATTTAGCAGAAATGATGCACTTCATCTTTAAGTGCGTAATAAAGTGACGCTGGTACATTATTTAGGGTTTTTCAGAGCTTTTAGCATCAGCTCAACAACAGAAGCCTGTGTAATGAAATCGGCCACCGTCTGACTTTTCGATCACATCTGAGCCTTTCCGAAGGGCTGTGAAGAGATGGAGCAGCTCTTCAATTCCAACTCCGCTCTCGTCTCAGCTTTCAAGCTGCTCAGCTAATTCCTTCACTAAGCTGCACCTACCCTGAGGAGGCACTGAAGTATTCAATACTCAGTCAATCCATTAGGAACTGAAGCAGCTGCCTCAGCTCCAGTCGAGAAGAGATTCAATTTCCATGGAGCTGAAGAGAAGCCCGAAACCTCTGAATGAATACAATAACAAATTCCATGAAATTAATAATTAAAGACAGAGAAAGACTGCGGGGACCAGGGTGAGTCGATAGGAAGAATAAAACCATATCCCCGTTTCAGATATACACAGAAGCCTGCAGCCCTTAGAAAAACCTGAACGGGGAAAAGAAAACCCTATTTGAAAGCCTTGTGGCATTTTCTGTTCCTAGGGCCCCCCTTCATCTCTATCCGTGCTGCTCCTCTAATCGCCTGTTTGAAATTCCACCTTAAATATAAGAGTTTAGACTCGAATGTGTTATTTACCTGTCTGACTGTCAGTTATGGGGCTTGTGTTAACTAAAACTTAACTTGTTTTTCTGTCAGATTCACTATATTTAAAAAATTTAATTTTTCTATGCAGGACTGTCATACTGAAGGAAGGAAGGAAGGATGGAAAGATGGATGAATAGATAATCCTGATATATATGATATACGTGACTTTTTTTTTTTTAAAGAGACCATTTTAGATTAATAAATTGACAGTGGGTAAAACAGGAGAATAGGAAGGTAAGCCACAACCTATTTATAACTGGCTGTTCCAGATAAATTACAGGCAAGTTCCAAACGGAATATGCCTGTGTTCAAATGAGAAGGTGAAAAACCCCACCACAGCGCCATGATCCTGGTACAAAAGCTTGTTGTCTCGGTCTCTGCTCTCCAGGGTCTAGACACACAGTAACATTTTCTTCAGATGGGAAAGGGGCTTGTTACCCCCCGCCAGTTCCAGCAACAATGTGGGTGTCTCTCTCACACAGAGGATAGAGTTCCTAAATGTGAGCAATAAAAGGACAAGCAGCCATAGGAGCACAGAGCCAATTAAAGCTGACAATAGAACAATACAGGAAGCCTCAAACTGCTCCAAATAGGTATAGGCCTCCAATTTAAACCCCTTGCTTTTGGTGAAATCAGTGTCATCTTTGTCAAGCAGAAGTTGGGGAAGAAATATGAGAAGCTTTTTTATTATCAGTCAAACTGAGAGGAATCTGATTGGTTGCAACACATCAAGTTGAATAATTAGAACTGAGGCTACATCCTTCAAGAGTTTTATTTTTGGGCCATGAATGATTGTATTTACAAAATGCAAACATGTGAACACCATCACAATCTTGTGATTAGCAGCAGGAAATCAGGAGGATTTGTTGGCAGCATGTCAATTTAAGAATCGAGTTGGAAGTTAATTGGTGTTGATCATAATCAATTGTTGTTGGCAGTGTGAATGCTGAAATGTGGGAACAGAAGTAGTGTGGATGAAAACAACTCATTTACTTGGTTTTCTTCAGAACACAGATTTGCTCAGAGATCATGTTGTAGCTAAATTAATCACAAGAGAGAGACTGAAAGGTACAGTAACTATACAGTAGCAATGGTAATGAAGGTCTTAATGAATTAACATGAATTATGCCTTTCCTCAGTATGGAATTGATACCTGGGTTTTCATTATGAAAATTAAGGTAAATCTTTTTTTGAAGACACCAATCAAAAATTCATATTAATAGTAATACCCTATATTCAAAAGTTAATTATTATAATTTTTTTAATGATTACTTTTTAATGTTTTTGAAAGAAGTCTCTTATGCCCACAAAGGCTGCATTTATTAGATCAACATAAAACCCAATGTAGCGCCCCCTGCCCTCTCGAGAGTTACGGCTCTCAAATTCTGTTTAGGGTGGAGTACTGGGTTCTGGTGATATGTCTCTCAACTAGTTATATAAACTATTACACACCTCTGGTATTACTACTATTTACAAGCTAAGCCTACTGGTAAGTATGGTGAATCCAGGTAAATACACCAGGGGCCTGTACCATGAAGCCGGATTAGCTGGCTAGCCAGGTAAGTTTCATTTTAGTTTGCACCAATCCTGGGTTTTAGGTATCATGAAAGTGGCTTGGCTTTTAGCAGCATTCATTGCCATAGTAACTTACACTCCACAGCTAACATGCTCCAGGGCAGGTTATGTTCTGGTTTAGAGATCTCAAACTGAAATTGGACCAATCAGATGTGAGCAAAGTGACACATGTCTGACACAAAAATGTCACTCCCTAGTTTAACTTGACTCCAATTAAAGGTCTAGTACAAAAAAAAGGTCTGGCTTTAATGATAATTACTTAGAGTTATTTTATATGATTTATATAATTATATGATTTATATTATTCCATGTATGTATATGTAATCTAAATAAGGTGTAGAATCAATAGATAATGCTTAAAAAAAGACAACATGTTCGAGTCTCTAGCGCTGCTTAACAATTTCACTTGGGACTGCACTGATAAAGCAAGATATTTTCTTTTATTTGTCCTCTTTCATGAACAAGTACTTTTTTCATTGTAAATGCATTTAAATTCATCATATTCTCCAATCTCTTAACCTTTAGCAAAACCATTAACCTTTGACCAAGGCTCGTGATTGGCTGTTCGCCAGTGATGTCACATTCATGTGCACATGCTCCACAAACTTAGGATCAAAGCCTGAGTTGACAAAGAAAGTTGATGGTCAACATCATGGTACCAATATAGCCGGATTGGAGTGGTTTGGTTTTGTTTTGTCAACTCGAAACTAATCCTGTAACTCTGAATTTGTTCATCTACCATCATGGTACAGGCCCCAGGTAAGTATGGGTAAGAATAAAAACTATAATGTTTTATTATCAAAATAAATAAGTGAATAAATAAATAGTCAAATCTCAATAAACATATAAATGTCAGTAAATAGACACTGTAACAACTGGCTTCCCGTCCGAACGTAAACAATGCCGCGTTTGAGACACTTAGTCTAAACTCTATTAAAATACTCAAATTTTAGACAGCGAACTACACCAGAAACGCTGTTTAAACACTGACAGATGAATTCTTGCTGAACACTATTATCCCAAATAGCAAGATAAGCTATCCCTTAAATAACCTTAAAGTTTGTGTGTGTGTGTGTGTCTGTTAAGAGGTACTGTAGGTACTGAGTAAAGAATTAAATTAAAAATAAATAAATAAATAAAACAAACATGAGTTTACTCTGGGTGTTTCGGTGTCCCCCACCAATCACAGACGGTGAACTGTGAGTTGAGGGTAAGCACCTGTTTCCACGCAGGAACGTTCGCCATGAACTAGGGACTTTGGGCTGGTTTGTGTGTTAACCGCAGGAACCGGATCTAATGGCGCTTGCCATGGTGGTACGACACGGCTCGGCGCGTTAGTGACGCAGGTAGTGACGATTCTCTATGGCCAATCCGTGATCAGCAGAATTTACGCGTCATGTTTTGGTAATGGTACGGTTCGCTTGGAACCTCAACCGAGGTGGTACTGAAAAAAAGTACCAAGTACCAGGTACTGTACACAGTGGAAAACCCCCAAAAAGTGAACAGTACCGAGCCGTACCATGCAGTGGAAAAGCACCATAAATAAAGTTCTGGGTAAACATTTGTACTTTTAAAAGGTAGTACTTTTTCAAAGGTCCGGAATTTTCGGGGGCGGGACTTGGGCGCTGAGCATGCTGATTGGTTGAGTTCACGCAGCATTGTATTTCAACCACCATATTTGCATATTTTTTTCATGAAATTTAGTTTTAAAAGTATTTCAGGCGAGAATGTAGTTGTTTAAAACTCAAAAATTGACAGAAGTAGGAATAAGTTTTGTAATTCACAATTCTTCATAAATTTGTTGCTAAGTGACAGATTACTAAATGAGATGTCTGGTATCTTAGATAGGGTGTTAAGCACTGCACTTTCATACGATTGTGGGTTTTACTGGGAGCGTGACCTGAGAACCCATTTCTGAGTTGTATGTCAGATTGGCTGGATATCCCCAGTGTCTCCAATGAAATGTTGAGCAAGACTGAAGGAGCAGGGTGCAGGAGCAGGTTTGTATCAGAGGTGAAAGGTGTTGTCCTGTAACTCAAGGTTAGTTGTTTTACAGAAGACTGTCAGCTATAGACACATGCCTAAAGATACCTACAGGAAAGAGTGGGAGTAAGAGAAAAAAAACATTGAAGCTGGGGCTTCTGTGTCATGTTGTCACAATCAAGGCATTCTCTTAGCATGCTAATAACGTGTCATCCTCATAGTCGGCAAGGGGGCATTCTGGGCATGTCAGGGTGATAACGAAATAGCAGCATGTTCACACGATTCTCTACAACTCATCAGGCGAGTGTTGCTCCTGCTTTTAACCTTACCATGATGGAAATAAATGCGGAGAAAAGGCGCTAAAGTTAAATGGGTAATTTATTACAATAAATGTATTCATGATATTGTGATGGTTAGTCTGGATTGTACTTAAAGTTGTTGTGTGTAATTGTGTTGATGTTGAAATACTTTCTCTTTTCCTTCATTATGAAGAATCGGCTGTAAGTAAGGTATTTTTAATTTGATTGTCCTAAAAAGTGTCAACACTGTGGTTTTGCCCTTGTGAAAAATAATGACACTTTAGCATACATTTAAAAATAGTATTTATGGGCAGGAAAAAAAAAACAACTGAATGTATTTTTTTTGTAAACTTAATTGTATGTTAATTGTTATTAATTGAAAACGTATTATAGATAAAATTGATATTAAATGCAATTAGGTGAACTTTTTTTGTGAATAATTGAATAAGGAATTATGTTGTTTTGAAATATGGTTAAAGTGTACTGCGAAAACTTAAAACATGAAACTTACATTTGTTTTAGTATGTTAGTCAACACATCAAAGTAACATTAAAGTTTCATAATGATAAAGTGCACATTATCTGCAAAATACTTTTATTTGTTTGTTTGTTCATTTGTTTTAAAGTACACTGCAAGTGTATATTTAATAATAGTAAATTATATAATGAATAATATTAAATCAAATTGTAAATGCACTTCTTCACAAGGTGCTACCAATACATCTGCTCAACCAATATCATACATTTGGAATGGAACACTGTTTGACTGAGTAGTGGCAAATGGGAAATATCTTTAAAAAAATATATTATTTCTGCACTTACATTTGGTCACACTACTGCCACACTTTAACTTTAAAGGGTTCATATTTTACATTCTGCAGCATTCAGTAGCTTAATGATTTCTAAGCTGGCCATTTTTGCAAGTTCTTGNCCCGGCTGAATTCGCATCACGCACGTGGGGTAGGCTACGATCGAGTGCGCACGCACGAGTTCAGCGCGGAAAGAGAATATCACAGCGCTCACCATACTTCTGAGAAAATGATTTGTTTAGTTTCAAATGAGAGATGCGCAATTTGCATGATACTATTTCAAGCTCCATTGAAACTGAACCTTCGGTGCACTTTCGGTGTCTGATAGGAAAATAGTGTATCGGGTCTTGTCATTTTTCATCAAGCCCTGAGATTTTTTGATCTTTTATGAGAACGCACTGTCAGGAACAGTTTACATGACAAGAGGGTTTGAAAACACATCAATCATTCCAATGATAAACATGGCTCATGTCATCTCCTCTTCCTGTCTGCTCTCTCCATTTATCCCACTTGTGAACGTGTCCTTATTATGTCACGTTCAATTAGTGAAACGCCTTTGGAAAATGGAGACCTCTTGTTTGGTGACAGAGAAGAAGAGCCTTGGCAAACGGCGGGAATGTTGGTGTATGGATTCTGACGCTGACACAGTGCTCCATGTCTTTGAATATCTAGTGCTCATAAAATGTGTAAAATAGCCCTCTAAAATGTTATTAACTCAAGCCAGCCCAATGTAAACACTCTTGAATTATAGTGAGGGAAAATATATTTTTATTCCAAATCAGCCAGGAGTGTAAAAAGATAGAGGAGCACTCCAATACGCATCAGTGACAATGTTATGAAATTGATTCTGACACCTCTAAAATTACCCGAACCTTTTCAGTCTGACAGCTGTAGCAGACTGGCACTTTAAAATGAACAGCTCCTGTTTTCAAAACCCAACAGCGGCTCTATCAGCACGGCCACGGATAGTTTCGCAGAGGGCCGGTTCTAATCGTAAAGGTTCAGTGTTTTTGGCAGGAGAAGGCAGGTTCCAGATAAGGCGAGGATTTATGCACAGACAAGATTAGAAATCCGCGCGGCTCTGTCACAGCACACTTCTTCCATGCAATGCAGTGATACTGAAACTAATCTCGCAGCAAACATATTGGAGATCCTGTAACACAAACCTAGATGAGAAGGAATGGGCTAATCTATCTGCATTCGCGCCATCGGACTCCACAAAGGACGACGTTTGCCGCGGCTGCAGGCTGAGACGCTGCGCAGATGTGGCCTGTGAATTAACCTTTTTTAAAAGAGAGATGATGCCCAGTCCGGTTCTATAGAGATACGAGTGCAGATCAATATCTCCCGCACAGCCAATAGCAGCTCTCGTGCTATTCAAAAAGGACAGGTGACACAGAGGAAAATGGCATAGCTTCAGCTCTAGACTCAATGGAGATGTTTTATTTAAGCATCAAGATGTTTCTACTGAAATAATTTATGAGAAAAAAAATAGAAACAAAAATACAGTTATTTACTGGTCTTGAAAGAAATGTGTGCGTTTATATTGAAACATTCAATGCCATCTTGGAGATGGGATAGGTCACCCGAAAATGAGAACTGTCATTTACTCACCCTCTAGTTGTTCCAAACCTGTATCAGTTTCTTTATTCTGTTGAACATAGAAGACATTTTGAAGGAAGTTGGTAACTGAAAACAGTTGCTCGCAGCCATTGAATTACATAGTGTATGTCAGGCCAAGAACCACCATTTGACAAGAAGGGTAAAAATTATGTTTTTTTTTTCAGTTGCGGCTCGTTAGAGCTAGCATTCTGCCCGCTTCAAATCAGACATACATACACAGAGATGTAATAGTGCGCTAAGATCACATTCATTTGAATGAATTATAGCATTTATTTGAATTAATTATCAATCGATCGAGAGAGAGATCCCTTACGGAAATTAAACATGGTTTTATTACAGTAAAAGTGTAGTAACCATGTTTTTTTGGTGGATTGATTACCATTTGTATAACCACAGTTTTACTACAAATACCATGATTAAGCTATGGTTAGTGTAGCAAGACCAGGGTTCCATGGTTTAACTATAGTAACCATAGTTTTTATTTGTAGTAAAACCATGATTAATTTTCCTAAGAGATGACAGTTGTGTGACCCTACCTGCGTCGGTGCGTCTCCCTAAACAAGATGTACTTCAAAAACAGTGATTTTACCACCTCGTTTCTGAGGAACATAATATAACGATCTAGTATATAGGCAATTTTATTAATAAAAGTCGTGAGGCAGCGTTGACATGTTTGTGTGCGCGCAGCACAATCTGCGAATATTGTCTCTCTCTCTCTCTCTGTCTCTCTGTCTCTGTCTCCTATACTTGTGGGGTGCGAGTGATGTGTGTTGGTTAGTGTGCATAAATTAAAGCAGCGCATTAATATAGAACGGTGATTAAATTGACTTGGAACTACCTGTGCATTAAACTGTTCTAATGCATTCCTGCCAGCCAATCAGAATCGAGTATTCAGACCAATGTTTTTTTTTATATATATATAATTTTTTTTTTAAATGCCGGGAAGTTTGGTACACAATTATGCAATTAATGAGTTTGAGGATAATGACTGAATTTTAAATTTTGGGTGAACTGTCCCTTTAAGGCTTTTTTTTTTAACTGATTCAAGAACACATTGATTACCACTCTGAAAATGAAAAATACCAAAAATAGCAAACATCTTCTTTTTTTTGTAGGAAATTGCATTTAGAACATAATTATATCACATTCTAATCTTTTTCTTTGATTTTGTCAAGGCGCCGGTCTGATCTGGGTTTGTTTATGTTGTCCTGGTCTGTCTGGAGCACATGGCCGTCAGTTGGTAAATATGTTTACCATGTGCTCTATTGTCTATTGTTACCCCACCCCTCTCGTTACCTTATCTCGTTAGTGGTAACACCTGTTTCTGATCATTAGTCACCCTTATATTCCCCTCTTGTTTTCTGTCCTGTGCCAGATCGAAATCTCTGCTCTGCTGAGTTAACCTGGCTCTTGTCGCTGTTGACTGTTATCCTGTTGGTCTAGCCTAGTCTTGCCTAGTTGCCTTAGCTTTTATTTTACTTTTGAGATTAGGGGTTTTCTTTTGATCCAGCCCAGTTCTTTCTAGTTCCTAGTTTTGCTCCAGCCATTTAGTTTTGTGTTCGTTCTTTCCCTTCCCCTCTGCCCCCTACGCCCCCCATCTGCCCTGGCTGCTGGAGTTCCTCTCCCTCTCCCTCCCACCATCGCCATTCTCTGGCCCCTGGAATTACTTGGAGGGCTGGACTGTCTCGTTGCTCGTGGACTGGTACTTGTGGCCATTTGCTCTGGAAACCCCCTTTCCTAGAGACCTGCTGTTGAGCTGATTTTCTCTTCCCCGGACCTGGTTGGGATCTCTTCAGATTACTCTCTCAGACAGTGGCGTTGTTCCTGTTTGTGTTGAATCTCAAATAAATCCTTGTTATCCCTGCAACTGATTCCTCTTCCTTTACCACCCCTGACAGATTTTTGTTGGTCTGGATAAAGCAGTGCGTTTAATAACTCTGCTCCGCTCATTACTAGTCTGAATTATACCACTTTGCTCTAAAATATTTAACAACATGGGTTTAAGGGCTCATTAACAAATTGGTCAATTCGGCATCCGATAAAGAGGTCCATCTGTTTTACTGAAGGCCCCATGTGGGCCGCTCTGAGATTCACAGCAGCAGAAAATGATGTTTTTGAAATCTAAATATTATTGGCTAAAGAGACATTTTCATTAGCCGATGCCACATAAACTCTGAATCCAATAACATTTCCGTTCAGATAAATATTTAGGGATGTTCACTGCTGAAAGGTGCGTCTAATCTTCTAAATGACACTGTAAAAATGGAAGCTGATTCTCTGCTGTTCAGCCTCCATCTGGAAACCCATCTGTACCTCCTGTTTTATGGATCTGATTCCCACTGTATCCAATACTCGCATGAAGGTTAATGACTGGACAAACTGTATCATGCTAAGGTCATGCATTAACCACAAACAGGGTCAGGAAGGGTAACCAGAGCTGTTAGCATATGGGTAAATATTGAATATGAAATGGGATAAGCTTAGGCATAGATCTATTGACGATGCTTAATGCGACCGTACACGCTAAAGACTATCCACTGGGATTATTTATTTATTTGTCATATCTATTCTAGGGCAAAGCTATTCTGTGACATGAAGCAATTAACACTGTAATAAGATAACGTTTTTGTGAGGGAACGCTTGATTCAAAGCGATTTAGAATGGTTTTGGTGTGGTATGGTTAAAGATACATCATCATGTAATACATTTTACAAAGATGCTGTCAAAAAGATATAGTGTCAATGAGGCTCTACTTCACATAAAATAAGAGGCACTATGATAAGAAAAGACTGATTACCCCATGCTTTAAGAACTTGTGATACTGTGTGGAGTCCTGGGGTGGAAAAGAACCATTAAGTGCACCTGCTGTTGCATTACCTACATCTGTTCCTTATTACAGTGAAGCAAGACACATGCTTCCACATGATGTGCCAGCTTGACGCATTAGCTCATAAGCGTTCCGGTTTGTTTGACGCTTTAATGACAGATCAACGATCGACCCATAATTGCACAATTATTGGACAAGTCGGCTGTTTAGATTTTGCTGTGAAATCTTGAAAATCAAATGCACTTTCATCATTTCTGCATAATTTCCATCAACATGTAATTCTGTGGGATTAAAATACATTCAACCAAATCTTTTTATTTATTGGGTTGAACAAATCTGTGTGAAACCTAACCGAATGTTTTTTTTTGAATCAGTCATTGACATACAAACATGTTTGAGTCAATAGAGAAGAATAAACCTTTTTGTGTGTGGAAAGAGTTTAACATAAAATCTGCTTAATCTCGAGAGAGCAGAAGTCATGTGTGGCAGAACATTTTTTTTTTTAATGGATTACGTTACTAACTACAATTTTTGCCATGCAACTTGGAATCCGTAAAGGATTACATTTGTATATACTATACCCCAGCTCTGTCTGTCTGTATCTCTATCGAAGCCTTTAGATAATGAATTATTGTCAATTAAGTTAGGCTACTTTGCAGATTGATGATTGAGAGTGCCATAAAAGAGAGAGACAGCTTGTAAGCGGAGGTCAATCATTACAGCAAAATCTATGACAGGGTATCATGACCAGATTGAATGCGGGGTTTTGTTACCTAAGGTTATTTAGCAATGATGAACCAAATGAGGTAGAATTAACCCACTATTGCCTGGCAATCAATAAAATCTATAGGAATAAATAAGAAGAAAGACTGGCGTGATATAGTGACTGACCAATCAAAATGACGTATTTCAGAGAGCCGCATAATTGTGGGGTATTAATAAGCCAGTTTTTTTTAGTTGATTTACCCGCTGTTCATTAGTATCAAAGCTTTTTTACCCATGAGCATGTTCATCAGCATGTTGTGGCTTTTCCATAAGGGATCTGTGGATCTGTTTCCGGCTGTGTTTAGAACGAATGCACATGTTAAGATGGCACAGGGAAGATCATTCATCAGGGGTTTTGAACAACAGTACACATGGACAGCGAAGAGGCATTTATCTCCCCGGAACAACACAAACACAGAGCTGCTGCCCTGGAGACTTCAGCTGCATGCTCAAATCACCATCCCTCTTCATATTCCACTGTGTCTAATTAGCCAATTCAGTCCAGACCACATTTATAGACCCGGTGGAACATACAGGCACACACACTTATATACACACACACACAGAGTCTGTCCTGGAATTCACATGTAAATTAGATTGTAGTTCAGAAAGCCTTATTCCTACGGTGTGGGCGTCTGCCTGTAGACTTTGAAGATGATCTAGTAGAAAGGACCTGGGTATATATTAGATTAAAAACATCAGACTCCGGATTTGCGTGTTAATAAATGCAATAATGATATTCCAAACTCGTGCGATTCGAGAGACAGTCAGCTAGTGATGCAGATTGGGCCAGTATGTTTTCTTGAGGAGAATCACACTGATGTCTTCTGACAAGTTTCATTCCACAGGAGAGAGGGGTCTGTCACCAGGACACCATCGCCCAAATGCTTGCCTGAGGCCGTCTTCCCCACTGACTCACATTCTACAAACAAGACACTAAAAATAACAGCTTAGAAAAGGTAGAAAAACAGCATGAAATATCCATGAAAAAGTCCAATGTAAGATTTTCTTTCTAATGAAATAATTTATTTTTTTCTATTGAAGGCATCACTGACTTCATTTTAAACCAATTTTGTTTCAAATAAGAGACTGTAAATATATCCACAATTAGAAACGCTTCGCTGATACTTTTACAAAAAGCAAAACTCAATAGATGTGATTCTAAAACACTGACTTGGACATCTAAAAAGAAAGCAATTTCTAGCATATATTCCAATTAAATGATTCTGAAATGATACCATGCGGACTCCACTTCGCGTGTAGGTAAATTTGGAAATGATTCAAATTGGTTTACATGTGCACATTAAAAGAAACTTTATTCAATGTGCAGGAACTAACTTAAAATGAGGATTTGCAGCTGATTTCACCTAATAATTGCAAATTAGATTGATATGAATAACTAAATTTGGCATTAGCATATGTTCCTGATTTGTCTGCGGCATGACTGTTGTATATCTTGAACTCTGATTGGACTGGAAGCTGTTGGACTTGTTTTAAAGCGTTGTGACAACATTGCAACAAATGGAACTATGGGAAATCTTGTCCATTTTGTAACATGGTGAATTTTGTTTGTTTCCACCAGAATTTCCATTTCAAATTTGAATAAGAATATCATCAACGAGAATGAAACTTTAATGTAAAAAAATTTCAAAATGTACGGTGTACTGCATATAAAATGAACAGTAAAAATACAAAAGTAATAGGGGGCTAAACTAACTACGTTATTTGTTTAATATTACTTATTGGACTATAAAAGGACTGGCGGGGTTTAATGACCGCAAACAGAAAACTTGAGGGTACAGCTCACCGCAGTTAGTAAGATATTGAATGTTTTAATTTAGTTTACAGCATGTAATGTCTTGTGATTGCTTGGTTTTTCTTTCTGTTATGTAAGTTGATTATTACAATCCTTTTTTGCCTATACCGTTAGCTAGCCCTTAGATTGCTGATGGCAATAAACATGTTAAAAGAACTACATCCTAAAGGAGATGTACACGATATGCAGTATTGAGAACAAGCTATCAGGATGAATATCAAATAAAAGATAGAATTTGAATCTTTTATCAGCTGCATCGATAATTGAACACTATTTGTTTTATCTTTGTCCAGGATAAGTTGTAGTGTCGCGGACAAATAAAATGCAAATCTGTTTTGGTCTCATTAAAGGGTGAAGGCAATGATAAGCCCCTGCAAGCTCACTACACTGAGATGTATGTCACAATATGAACTACTTCCTGTTCAACGTGACTTTAATGTGGCATTATAAAATATAAGGAAATAGGCCCTTATTTTACAAGACCAACTTGCAGCCGATAAGGCAAGGAGTTCACAAGTGACTTGCGGTGCAAGACAAGCAGAGATCTGATCAGCCTCTGCTGGGGCACCTCATGATCTTTTCTGATGATGAAAGTCTAAACACTCCGGGTTGCATCCTCTAATGATGTTCCAGAAAACTGCACTGAGCTTATTCATCTGCAGAGGTGAATGTTTTTGTGATTTATTTATGTTTTTTCCCCATGCAAAATCATGTTTATGCTGATAAACGGGGGTCATAAATTCAACTTGGCTTTTCTAAATTATTATTTTTACATTTTTGTGGCTGTCGTTAATATTGAAATGAATGCTCGACAAATCCAAAAATTACGTGATAACTAAATACAGCCTAGCAACATGAAGACTTCTTTTATTTCATTATAAAATATAGATTTGTTCTCATCTTTGAAAATTGTTGATTAGAGAAAGCTATTCATAATTAAAATGCAATACAAGTTTACTGAGAACTTTCTGGGTACATCTTAATGGAAATGTAAATCCAGATCTACTGATCCTTATGAACAAGGTGGCAAATTGAAAATGTACTTCGTATTTTTTTTGACTCATTAAATAAAGTTTACTTTAAAAGAAATTAATAACAAGCTTGAAAAACATGTTTAAAATGATGTATGCTCAGATGAGATGAAAATCCAGTCATAGGAACCTGGTTTATTTTACATAGAAAGTGTCGCCTCATGAGGGCCACCATTTTGAGATCACATGACCCTGAAGAATATTCGACTAGCATCTCAAAACAGAGAAATAATAGTCATAATGACTGTTTTCATACAGGTTTCCCAAATGTTCTTCCCATCTGCCATTGATTGTAAAACACATAGCCCCATCCCAATGTCACAACATTATTTGAGTCAAGGCTGCTGCAGTGTTTAGAAAATGTTTCCAAGAGAATCAGCATACTATGTCTCTGCATATTATGCTGTGATAGGACCATAGAAAATATTGCTTACTTCACCTTTAACCATATTTTGCCCACAAGGTTTCTCATAAACACTTCAGACAGTGTGGAGAATAATCCCTATTAGTGCTCGGCTTTTTCTTTGAGAAACATCCTCAGGCAGGTGTATAAAATCTATTCCAATGGTGCCGTTACAAACACCTCTATTCCATTTCTTACAGAAGTACCTGTTTAAAAGCCCTCTATCTCTTTCAGAAACCGTTAGCGATTTGCTGATGACGAATGATGCTGAATTTGAGGCCACTAGTTAATTAGCAGATCATAACATCCCTGAGGACAAAAGAAGCCCCAGAGTGGCTTCCTCTATCAGAACCGTGTGTCATTAGATGAGAGAGATACACTAATTAGAGGGCTGAAAGAGTCTAGATATTATATAAAGCCTCCCTGAGCTCGATGCTATACACACACGCACATTTAAATGTAATATACAGGCCTGTTTTCTCCCCGCATAGAGAATGCCTAAATCTAATTTTGGGGTTTCAAAATCAATAACCTTTTGCTAAAAGCCCAGCTTGTTAGCGCGAGAGGTGCATCTGGGAAATGGAAGCCGTATGAAACAAAATTCTGAGGTGAGACTGAGATGTTGTAACTCTTGTGTTAGAACAGTCGATTTCAAATAGGCCATGTTATATGCAACGGCGCAAATGAATAAAAACTGTCATTAGAGTCTCGCATCCACTAAGTCTACACCTAATGAACAGAATAGATTAGAGTAAATGTATTTTTAATAATTTAATAATTTAGCTTAAAATCGATATAAAAATGGTATTCGCAACTCATTTTGCTTTCATAATGTAAATATGTAATGATATATTTCTGGTAAAACAGGACGTTGTATGGCGGGCTTGATTTTATTTTTAAGTGGAAATTGCTTGAATCGTGAAAAGTGGGGTGGTAAGAGGGAAAGACTGGAAAATAAGATTGCTTAAATGAAAAGTTGAAAGAAATTAGTTTTAGACAAACTTTTAACGTAAGAGCGAGCGCTAATATTTTTGACTTGAAAGTGCATGGCTTCCGGTGTCATTTGCTTACAGTTATTTTAGTTGTACTAAACGGTCTTTTATGCTGTTTGATGTTATCACATTATTTTAATTTGTTATCCTCTTACGAAAAAGAAGTTTACTCAAGTGTGCTATTAGTATACTTTTAAACTAAAAATAGGAAAGTATATTTTCTGTCAGAATTTCCAAAAATCACAAGTGGCAAGAGGAAACGAAAAAAACAGAGGCTGTCACTCTATTAACAAGATCATAAGCACAATTAAAACAGCATCAAAACTGTGTAACGTTGATGTAATGTCGACCAATGAAGAGGTGATAATGACTGTCAAGCTTTGGGTTGTTGATCGACTTTATCTACGTTTTGTCATTCTGAATCCAATTCATAGTTTTTTTTTCAGCTTTTTGTTTAAAATGTTGTTTATTTCTTTATTTTTATTTATGAAACTTACCCACATTAAAATGTTTTAAAAAGAATGCATGAAGCTAGAATAAAAAAAATAGTTTACAAGCAGATACCCTGTTCTTTATTTTGATGTTTTGTATGTTCAGATATACATATAACAAAATATATACAAATTAATACCTAAACAGGGACATAGCAGTATACTTAAAGTATGATGCAAAGCTCACGTAAAGAAAACTTACGAGTACACTTGCAGTATAAAACTACTAAACTAGTATAGTGTACTGAGGACTAGACTTCAGTGTAATAAAAAATGCTACTACAAGTATTTTAGGGTAAACTTTCCGTATAAGCTGACAGTTAAATTTTAGTATAGTTCAGTACAAGCAAACTTAACAATATTTGAATTATATAGTCTAGTATATTGACTGTAAAAACTAGTTGTGTACTCAAAGTTACTACTGTTACTTTTAAGTATACTTAAAAGTGTACTTTGGTACATACTAGAAAGTGGGCCACCTTTTGAATAGTACACGTACAAGTTAATATAGTTACCAACTGATATCGTATACGTACTAAAATAAACGTATACGTAAAAAATACTGAACTTTACTTGGTATACTTAATAAAAATACAAACTTGAAGTACTCTTTTGGTAAGGGTCGTTATCATAAGACACAGCTGGTTTTGTACGCATCAAATGTTTTAAAAATGATACACTTTGTATTCGATAGTTATTTACTATACATTTTAAAATTTAGTTTTGAAGTTGCAATAAGACAAAGAATAGAGTTATGTATGTTTTACAAGAAAAACTTTCAGGTCGTTGCTGGCTTTCAAAGTTCCCTTCAGGTGGTATTGCGGTTTTTGTTCAAATTAAGAAATTTCCCTCGCAGTGAAAAGGTTTCCTAGCTTTTTCAAGTAACTCCTACCCCAAAATGTCATTGTAGGGACTAAGGTACAGAATCAGCTAATTACGATGTGGGATACCAAAAGTGGTCTTCATTAGTATTGACACTAGTGGTGTGGATCACGCTGCACCGAATGTTTTGGATAATTAATGCAAATGTGTAGGAAGAAAAGCCAATCACATGCAATGGAATTGTTTCTGAACCAGATGCCCTAGAATAGTATGTAGTATTTGTCTGGTCATGTGATCTGAATATGGTGACCATCTTAATGTGGAATTAAACCGCTTTGTCTTGGCCACTGACGTGACTCACGAACACTGTATTTGTTGACAATGCTATTAATTTCTTTAGGTGTAAAGCTTTTCAAAAGTGGCCAAAAATACCCAGTGCACCTCTAAGCAAATCGATCAAAACATCATCAGCGACCTCCGGCGTGACGCACCCGCCGACAGATCTGATTCCTTTTATCAGTGTCTCGTTATGAAATGGAGAGGCGTTTAATAATTTATTTATTTTTCTCGGTTCCTGATGCACGTCTCTGACAGGAAAGCACTAACCACAAGCGTCCGGTCAGCGTGCTGTTGCTCTGCTTTGAATCAATCAATATGCCCGGGCTGAGTTTGGCCTGCAGGTAGCACATACAGATTGAATAATTTTCAGATGATCAGATATGCAGCACTGATGCGAGGAGACGGGCGCTAAGGTGGACTCGACACATGCGAGACTCTGTGCCACATGGTAATGAGCCAGCGAGTCTCTGATGCCTGCCTGTTCCTTGCCCTGTCTGCCCGCTAACGAGACCCTGAATGCATCATCGCCTGACTGTTCGCCTCTGTCCCGCGGTGTCATAATGAAGCTTGAGAGGCCTCACACCTCACAGACGCCGCTGCACCCTGCCGCCCGATGCCTTTTAATGGCTTGTTTGTTTGCCTTTGTTTTATTCCTCCTTTTCAAAAGGCGACGGCACGCAGTCCCGTCAAAATCGCCTGGGGCTCTCCTTGATGTTTATGTTGCATGGGAAGTGAATGGGATTGGAGCAGACAGAGCCGTTTATTGCCGAAGGCGAGTGCATCCGTACTCAATATCTGAATGGGGTTATTAACATCCCCTGTTTGCACCTCTTGGATGGGATTTTTTCAGCAATCATTTTCACTCATGTGCAAGGTGCTGGAACTCGAGAGAGAAAGATGTGCGCTTGTCGGTTCAGAGGGTTTTATATAGATTGGTGGAAAAGTCTCTGTGCTCTAGCAAGAGGTTTGAGTAATTCTAGCTTAAGTACAAGAGGTCAGCAGATTTGCAAACCTTAAGCAATGGACGTAACACCTTCTGAATTATTTAAACCTTTCCGTATCCCGTCCTTGCTACAAAAAACACGAAAATCGAATAAAATCCTTTGAGACCAGCATCTTTCGGTGGCCCAGTAAACATGTCTGTTTTAAATAGGAAAATACAGTGGTCTTAAAAATAAAGGTTCTTTGTGACTTAAAAACACATTTATTGCTTAATACTAACAATGAAACATTGATGTTAAATGATTTTTGAAACATTGATGTTAAATGATTTTTCTTTACGATAGCCAGATAAATTTCAATTGGCTTTATTCTGGAGGTTTTTTGGGCTATTTTTATTTAATCTTATTAGCGACTTAAAAGCAATGGTCAGATGTTTTGAAGTATGAGTGTATGTAATTTATGTTAAAGAGCAAAACAGTAAATTGTTAACCACAGACATTCATTTTGAACCCATTCCAAATTTCTAAGGGAACCTAAATGCTGATTTTTCCCCCTCTGTTTAACTGAACAACTTTATGTAGATTATTTTAAGTTATATATTGGTTTCTGGGCTCTTTAAAGCCCCAGTGGAAAATTCAGAAGTTCGTTGTAGATCTTAAAATCTTCCTCAGTGTTGCATCAGGCTGTAAAACCTTTTTTGTTTCTAATTGGAGCCTTTAAGTTTATTTGAAATATTTTTGCATGTACATCATCTTCAAAGACAGAGGGAGTCTTGGATGAGCATTGACATCCACTGGTTAAAGGTCAGCGTCTCATGCAATTACCGTCATCATACATAATTATATGGATGTTGCCATATAAAGCATTGGCAGTTATCGATAATGCCAGTGAACCAGCAATTTCAAGGGGACTTTTTGTATGTGGGTGTGTATATGTATGTTACATCCAAGGACATAATCTTAAATAATGAATGCCGCATATGCTGGTGCGATAAAGAGCAGATTAAAACATGCAAGAGTCGTATGATTAATCCATTCGTTTTTTAAAAGTCATGCAATCACTTCTAGGCCGAGACATCTGCAATCTCTAGTTTTCCAGCCCAGTGGACACTACATTTCCTCTCTGTTCGTAATAGACAAATCACTCAAAGCAGCCCAAATATGGTGAAAAGAAATCCCATTTAAAACCCTTCAGCCTGGAATTTCAAAGCCAGATCAGTCAACCCAAAAGTGCTGCAGTGTCCATATGAATGTAATCACATGACAAATCAGAAACACAAGGAAAGACAAGAATATCTTACCCTCCGCCACCTCCAACCCCTGGGGAAAAGTTGCAAAGAAGAATCCATTTACCTGTTGTATTGTCTTTCTAAGATGTGTCCTAAAGTATTTCAGTCTTTCAGCAAACGGAAGAAGTCTGGATGTTCATTCAGAGTGCAACACTGCTACAAATCGAAAATTCAACTTTACTGTCAGAAACAAATGTTTCAAAACCTAGTGAACTGCCTTGTTGTCTGTTGCCTACACAGCCAGCTACCTTCTCAGGCAAGATATACACCAAATTGTTAGCAATTATGTTTTTAAAGCACAGAGTGGTTTCAATTGATGTTTGAGGTATGAGTAGATGTAATATGTTAAACAGACTTTCACGTTTTATTCTATAAGGAATGTTAACCACAGACCTTAGTGCTATTCTAAAAGCCTCCTAGAAACCGATTACCAAGGGAACCCAAGACTTGGAATTGCTAATTATCTTCTGGTTTTTATGACTACATTATGAAGAGCTTAATTGGATTACTTTATTATTTAAATTTATCCAAAGCACTCCTGAGGAATCACTGCATTTGTGCTGTATATATTTCCTTCTAGTATGAGATTGTTGCTAAGCTAACGATACAATGCATTGCATTATAAATTAGACTGTACTGTTTTTGTCGTCACTTCGTGTTATTGAATGAAATATATTTAAAGGCACCATCTTGAATGTTGTTTTGTAGAGCTTAGAATTTGTCCAGAACAAAGTATCTTAGCTGGCAGCATGCATGGTGTTGCATGCCTTTAATGTCTTAAAATGCTGTCTAGGTAAGAAGTTTAGGTTTTGGAACAGAACTTGTATATTTTTCAGACATGAGGGCCTTTCGCATCGCGGGAACCTTTTCATAGTACCAGAAGTAATTGTGGAACTTCCCACTTTTTGGCGTTTTCGCACCGCTGGAACTGGGTGCGAGTTTTAGTGCCGGACTGCCTTTTTCTAGAACCAAATTAGCTCCTACTCCGGAGCAGGGTCTAACCAGCACAACTGGTACTACTAGTTCACCCTACGGAACATTGTTGGCCAAACCGGGGTGACGAAACGCCCGTCACCCCTCCGCCAGTATGTTCGAATGTAGGTAGTATGTTCGAACGCTGTGTAAACATACTGTAAACATTGTGTCAATTTATTTCGCAAGTATGGCGACAGTATGATAGACAGACGTCTGAATGAGGAGTTTAGTATCACATTGTAGCACTGCCAGTTGTTGTTGGAGATTCTTAGTCCTCCTTCATCCCCCGTTCGTTTCAATTGCTTTTACGTATCTCGACGATTCCATGTCCATTATTGTGAAACCCGCGAGACACAACAAAAACACAGCTCCAATCACAGTGTCCTCCAACCTCCTGTTGTTAACATTGTTCTTTTTTTGTTTCTGTTGTTGAATGCCGCGCACAAATGACGATGCTGTCGACCGGCTTACGTCACTTCTTAGTACACACTCTCGGTGCGAATGCAACCCTTTAAATGGTACTGGGAAATAGCGCAAAATCGTCCCAGTACTTTAGTACTGTACATTTAGTTCTGGAAACTAAGCAGTTGCTAAAGGCCTGGATTTTCACTTTTTTTTAAAAATTTTCAAGCTGAAAGAGGAGAGATGATTTGGAAGGCAGGAACAGTTCAGCTGTCCACAGAGATGAACAGTCATGTCAGTGAGGCTTGTCAAGCTGTCGAACAAGAGCAATAGCCGCATCATACTATCTGAGAATTAATCTCAACACCAATCATAATTGTAAAGATTTGGGGCTGGAGAGGTGCTCTAAGCCTCTTAGAAGAGTGCCCGTCCTTTCAATTTCAGGTTAAGATGTTGGAGTCTTTGGTTATGCCAATCATCTGTTCGAAAACTTGAGATTAGACACATATGACATTGCAATAATGGTGCAGTAATCGAATTCTAGCATGCCAGAGTCATATTTTCTTCATCCGTCAGCCCTCGTCAGTGTGCTGGCTTTATCTCTAGAGGAAGACATCACACAGAGCTGTGAGTAAACCCGCACACACTTAAATTTATCAGATGACATGGCTTTCCTTCCATCAAATAATCTTCAGTGAAGATAATCAAGAGATTAAACACTTCTACGTCTGGACCAGTTTCTCCGTAGAGCAGATCCGAAACTGTTACGGATGGTGGAGCTCATTCATCGCGTAGTTATTTAGAAAGAGGGGGGAAATGGATTCTGCACTTTGACTATGACTAATACAACATTCAGTTAAATGTATAAGAAGCCAGCGAGCCGTAAAGAAGCAGGAGAGGCTTAACACTGAGCTGAATAACACACACTCATGCTCAAAGAGGTGGGAGGGTAAAATACAGTGATTAATGATTTGTTTCTGTACGATGTTAGTATGTTGATCATCACTTGGCTGCTGGAGCAGAGAACTACTATAAACCCAGCAATGAAGATGTTCATGCAAGTCAGATAGAGTTGTTGGTAGGGCCAGATGGAACCTGTGGCTGTGGAAAGAAAAACCTGGTTTATTAAATATTTTGTCTAATTGACCCCTTTGCTAAGCTCCACCCCACCTTGGTTACTGTTGCTCACTCAGATAATGACGAGTTCACACTGCACGATTTTCAAAGACGTCGCATCACTGTTGGTTTCACACTGAATGACTATCTGGGGTAGCATTCAGTTGTTGCTGTGTTCACACTGCACACGATGGAACGACGACAGGAGGTTACACACTGCATGACTTTACAATAGGAAGAATCGCCTACAGCTCTGTCTGGTGCAGGGTTGCCAGGTTTTCGCTACAAAACCCGCCCAATTACTACTCAAAACTAGCCTGAAAATAGCCCAATTGCTTTCGATGGGGGTTCCCCAGTAAAAATCGCATTCAGGGTGTAAAATACATATTTTTTGGCTGGGTTCTCCTGGTACAATTCACATTCCAGGGCCTAAATATCACGTTATTGGGGTCGCTTCAACCTGCTGACATAAAAAACAACCGGCGACGATCGCGGATTTGGCAACACTGGTCCGCAAACTACGTTTCATATAACTCCTCCCTGAACTTCCCTCTGCCCTGTATCTTGGTCTCTCATTTGCTGTAGGTCATCGCCGATGTGTTTTTCAGTCAGAACTCATTGCACACAGCGTGATTTGTGAATCGCCGACAGCTCCAGATATTTAGCATGCCAAATTTCATGGGCGTCGGCGACAGTGTCGGCGATTCCCTCAGATCGCGTCTTTGATAATTCACACTGCGTGATTGTCTCTCGCGTGAACGAGTACCGATTTGCCTCCGATTTCGGGCATTTGTTTGCGATTTTGCAAAACCTGTCGGCGAGTGAAAAATCAGGCTAAAATCGTGCAGTGTGAACTCGGCATAAGCTTATCCATCTATACATGTATCCAAATCTTTTGTTACTTACCCAAAACTTATATACGTGTTAAGTTATATGTGTTTAGTTTTTTTGTTCAAAGATTTGAAAAATAAAAAAAATACTACTGAAATCCTCTTTTGTGTACCTTGTGCCACTATTATAAATGATTTAACAACATTTCACTGTTCTTTTGGATCATTTCTGTAAAAACATAACATAAGCTTTTTCTCGAAGCTTGTCTGGGAAAATGGCAGATGGCAACAAATGCTATAGTTGGATTGACAGTTAATACTATGATGGGACTTAGCAAAGGGTCTTGAAAATGTTCTCTCAGCTGCCAAAAAGACCAATCCAGGATCATTGTGAAAAATGTGCCTGTGGTGACATCTCTGAAAAACAATATTACATTGCTTTTGCACATTTTGTCACACTTTCTAAGTGAAATTTCCAGTATGTCGTGTTAAAAATGTGTTCAGTTTTATTTAAAACGCATAAATGTGAATATGGCAACATTTCATTATATTGGTTGTAGTATGTATCTTGGCAGTTCAGAAATTAAATGTCTGATGAGTGGTACTAAAAAATTAACACACAACATACCACCTTGACTAAACCCTACCATAAACCCGGTGTTGAAAAAAGAGAAATACATTTGCTGAAGTCTTTGAACTCTTTTATTGTGACTCGTATTTCACAGGACTTGTACTGAGAGCTCTGCATTGCGAGTGCAATGTTGCACCAGGTATGCTACTGAGCAAGTTTACTATGTTAGGAAAAACCATACATATAGAGCTAGTTAGGCCTATGTTGATGCTAATTAATGTGTAGTTTACAAATCGTGCATTATAAGAGTTTTGAGGCCATAACATGGTATTGTGCAAGGAACTGTGCGAATATAAGTCTTTATTTATCGATAATCTGGCCCTTGTAATCATAATTAGTGGGAAAAAGCTAGAAAAAAAACTAATGTTCATTTCACCTGGAAACGGCAATGAATTGTATGTACAGGTACATTTTAGGAGTTTTGCAAAAATGTAGGTAGAGGCAGATTCTGTAAAGTACAGTATGATAGATTTTGTTTTTAGACTGCTATGCAGAAACTTGTGATGATAAAATAACTTCATATAGCTTCCAGTCATTTACATAATGTAAGATATAATCAGGTTTAATCTATGAAACATAGCTCTAACACTACAACTTGGTTTTTATACTAATGTCCCTATACGGCATATATGTTCAATAACAAGAGTTACATCATTACTACTGATAAAGTCAACAGGATAATACAATTTAATGTTTAAATAAAAAATCACAAAAATATATTCTCAGAATTTCTGTCAAATGGTTATGCTATAAGGAGGAAATCTTCAGTTCTACTTTATATAAACAACTACAGGTGCATCTCAATAAGTAGAATGTCATGGAAAGTTCATTTCTTTCAGTAATTCAACTCAAATTGTGAAGCTCGTGTATTAAATAAATTCAATGCACATGACTGAAGTAGTTTAAGTCTTTGGTTCTTTCAGTTGTGAAGATTTTGGCTCACATTTAACAAAAACCCACCATTCACTATCTCAACAAATTCATAACTTCATAAACCAAAAAAAAAAAAAAAAAAAAAAAAAAAACATTTTTAGGTGAATTGTTGGCCTTCTGGAAAGTAAGTTCATTTACTGTACATGTACTCAATAATTGGTAGGGGCTCCTTTTGCTTTAATTACTGCCTCATTTCGGCGTGGCATGGAGGCGATCAGTTTGTGACACTGCTGAGGTGATATGGAAGCCCATATTTCTTTGACAGTGGCCTTCAGCTCAACTTTTCTTTTTTTTGGTCTCTTGTTTCTCATTTCTCTTACAATACCCCAGATTCTCTAGTTGTTCAGTCCTGTGAGGCTGGCCAGTGCAAGCACAACAACACCAAACACGCATGGGTCATTTAACACCTTTTGGTGCTTTTTGGTATGTGGGCAGTGCCAAATCCTGCTGAAACTTAAATCACAGCATCTATCACAAAGCTTTTTCATCAGAAGGAAGCTGAGTGCTACCAAAATTTCATTGGTAAACGTGTGCAGTGACGTGGTTTTCAAAAACACAATGGACCGACACCATCACATGACATTGCGCCCCTAAATCATCACCAGACGTGGAAACTTACCACTGAACTTCAACATACTTGGGCTCGTGCTTCTCTACCTCTACGACTCTAGGCATGGTTTCCAAATGACATGTAAAATTTACTTTCATCTGAAAGAGGACTTTGGACCACTGGTCAACAGTCCAGTTCTTCTTCTTCCTTAGCCCAGGTAAGACGCCTCTGAAGTTGTCTGTAGTTCAGGAGTGGCTTAACAAGAGGAATAAGACAACTGTAGCCAAATTCCTTGACACTTCGGTGTGTGGTGGCTCTTGATGCCTTGACCCAATCATCAGTCCATTCCTTGTGAAGTTCACTAAAATTCTTGAATCAATTTTGCTTGACAATCCTCATAAAGCTGCAGTTCTCTTGGTTGGTTGTGCATCTTTTTTTCCACACTTTTTTTCCTTCCACTCAACTTTCTGTTAATAATCTTGGATACAGCACTCTGTGAACAGCCAGCTTCTTGGGCAATGAATGTTTGTGGCTTACCCTCCTTGTTAAGGGTGTAAATGATTGTCTTCTGGACAACTGTCAAACCAGAAGTCTTCCCCATGATTGTGTAGCCTAAAGAACCAAACTGAGAGACCATTTTGAAAACTCAGGAAACCTTTGCAGGTGTTTTTAATTAATTAGCTGATTGGCATGTCACCATAATCTAATTTGTTGAAATAGTGAATTGGTGGGTTTTTTGTTAAATGTGAGCCAAAATCATCGCAATTAAAAGAACCAAACACTTAAACTATTTCGGTCTGTGTGTATTGAATTTATTTAATGCACGAGTTTTAATTTTAGTTTAATTACTGAAATAAATGAACTTTTCCACGACATTCTAATTTATTGAGATGCACCTGTATATAGGTCAGCAAAAACATATGAACAGCTGTTTATTCACCCTGAACTCCCACAACTTGGGTTTTCAATTTGATCCTCCATTTGATTTCCTTTCATGCTGGTAATAGTGATAGTTTGCAAAGACCTTATTTTATCATGTAAGCAACAACAGATAAGTGCTGCATGATGGGTCTTTCAAAGGAAGTGAACACTTTTAAACCTCTGTGCTCTTATCCTGGCGCTCTTCTTTATGCTTTAGTAATTATCAGTTGGATTGAAGCACTTTGACTGTCATTTGATTGAAGCGAGGACATCTCAAGGTTGAAACACTCACTGTGATCAGCCAGTATTGGCTTGATATGTAGAAATAATCTCAATTAAACTCTGCATGAGATGGGACATGCAGGAACATACGCACTGTTTTCTCTGGGTTTTGAAAAAACAGCAAACATCCCAACTATTTACAGTCAACACAGTGATATTTGCAACCCCTTTTTTAATGTTAGTCTAGGGTTGGATTGATTTTTATCCATAGGAAATTGGATTGTAAAAAGTGTGCATTCTATACCAGACCTGGATGGGAGTTTGTAGTTCTGAAACAATGCCAGCAAGGATTTTTTTTTTGGTTAGCATGGCCCCGTTATCCCATGATGGAACGTAACTACACCATCTGGCAGCAAAAGGCATGTTTCTCTATTGACTGACATTCTTTCAAAATTAAGTTAACATTTAAATTGCAAATATTTCATTTAATTATAGTGAGTATTTTGCCAGTGCCTGATTTGTTTTGGAGCGTTCTGCATGTGAAATCAATATTTATCTTGTCACAAAAAAGAGGACACGCAAGACTCACACACCTCAGCGTACATTTCTGTACACACGTGCTATCTGCTACTTAACTACAATAGCATGATGCATCATTTGTGCGTCCAACTGGACCACAACAAACTCAGATCATAAGTTCACCATTTTTTGAACACTTGAAAGATTTATACATTATCTGAAAGCTGAATAAATAAGCTTTCTATTGATTCGTATGGTACTGTATAAGGATCGGACAAACAATTTGGCTCTGAGACTGACCCAATATAATTCGAAAATCGAAATACTTAAGGGTGGATGTCAAAACCAATAGTCTCAAATATCATCGAGAAATCAGCCTTTTACAAAGATGGTACCAAAATTGAAGTTCGTAGTCAATCGCAACCGTACAATCACAAACCACACAAAGTTATGCTCATATATTACAACCGTTAAGAAAAAAATTATCATCCAATATATTCATGGAACATGATCTTTACTTAATATCCTAATGATTTTTGGCATAAAAGAAAAATCTATCATTTTGACCAATACAATGTATTGTTGGCTATTGCTAAAAATATACCCCAGCGACTTAAGACTGGTTTTGTGGTCCAAGGTCCCATTTGAGAAATTAAGCTAGTTGGAACTGTTTCCTGAAACTGTAGTCACATAGCCACGTTGTTTCAACAATATAGAATTGTAGTTAATGACGTCATGTTCAGGTAATAACTGATGGAGTAATAACTACCACTATTTGATCAATTCAAGATTGCAATTAATGAACTATTATTATAGTATATACACAAAACATTTTTTTTAATCATGTTTACATGCAATATATGTATAGTAAGTCCACATGACATACACTAAACTACTTCTAACCACAGGTCAAATGCTGTTACTAATTTGCGATGCTGTTTGTGAATGTTTGTTGGAACTATTGTTTCGTGAGATGCAGAATCATTGTTGCAGCGATCCTATAGTTGTTAATGATGGGTTTAAAACCAAGTTCTTGTGGTGCCATCCACTGCTGCTTCCCATTTCTGATGTTGTAATTGAGTTTGTCGTGTTCAAGTGCTTTGTTGTCGAAAGAACATGAATCATATTATTATATTCAGAATATATTCAGCTTGTTGACAATTCCTAAATTCCAAGTAATATCAAGTGCTAGGGGTGTGTGATATTGACAAAAAAAATCTTGATATTTTCTGGGATTTTATCAATAACGATAATTAGACAATATTTTGCTGAGTGTGTTATTGTGCTGGTACCTTTAGGACTGCCGTGGACAGCTGACTCCTAAAGTTTTTAATATTCTTCATATTCAGTGTGGTCAGCTCACATCAATGATAAAAATGAATCTTTTCCAATAAGTTTACATTGATTTTTACATTTTATGGGCATTTATACCTTTATAAAGCCATTTTTTTTCTAAAAGTGTCCATTATCTTTTGATAATCTTTTGATTCTTACATTTAATCCGTGAACTAGAATAATAAGACATTTGGTTGGTTACCAAGCAAATGAAATTGGTATCAACAAAATACATTTTTGCAGAGGAAACACAGAAGCTGCATTCCCATGTGAAGTAAAATATGCCATTAATAGATGCAATTTACTAACACTGTTTAATCCAGAACCTGAAAAGGTCATCATACACAACACTGACAATCATCACAAATAGCAATACAAATGTTTTGAAACATATTATTTCACTAAACATTGACTTACCATTAAATGTGAACTTACAACTTGCCACACGGTGACAAAGCAGATCAACTGGTAATAAGTGAGTCATTGCGATTGAACTGAATCATTTAAAGGGTTGATTCATTCAGAAACGAATCACCGCCATGTTGCTCAGAGACGCAAAACAGCGTTGTGGCTGTGTTTGGAATTATTTTTGTTGTCAAAATAGCACAAAAACAGGACACATACTGTCTAAAAAGGAAGTCTCTTAATTAACTTCTTATATGAACTGTCTTGTAAAAATCTAGACATTTGTAATCATGGTCATTTTCACTCTTCGTGTGAAATTGATTAACTTATGAAGTGGTATAAATATATATATTTTCTGCCCCCATGTCTTGAATTTGTGGTAATTCTAGATGTATATTTTAATAGACTGAATCATGCAGTGAAAGAACACACTCTAAATGCGCACGCACACTAATCTAGACTTTATGATGTAATGTATGCATGCACACGGTATGTTTTGTTTGGTTTTTGCAAAATACTCCATGATGTCAAATTGCACATTAAAACAACAATTACGATATTATCGCAGACAATATATATCTCAGCAACAACGACACATATATTTTACTATCACAGTGGTACCATCATCAGCACAAAAAGATCCCCCACCTCAATCCCTGCTGAACCTGAGTTCCTCGAACTCTGCAACACTTACAGGATAACAAGTCAGAACACTCACACGAAACCATTAAGCCTCGACTGCCCCTAATGGACTGTAACTTTAGGAGAAAGCAATGTAGATGTTCTGGAAAAAATTAATAAAACTACAACAAACAATGTTTCTCTTCACTGGCATGTTTAAAGCTTATGATCCCCTGAACTCGGAAACTCGGGTATCTAAATTGAGTTTCCCATTCATGTCCAGTTCAGACTAAGAAACTCATATTCACGATAAATCCGTTAAAACCTGAAGCCAGCATGACAGTCAGTGTTGCCATGATGTCCTGTGGCTCATGAGTTGTTAGTCACATGGCATTTACAGCTCAGCTGATTGGCTCAAAACAACCTGACAACTTAGCACCCATGAACAAAAATGAATGGAATTTAGAGTTCCCAGTTAAAAGTTCCTACTGGGAACTTGGAATTCCTGACTTCAGAGTACAAATGCAATGCACCATAGCCCGTTCAGCTTGATGATGTTTTGAATGATTACAGAGACATGCAGATAAGCAACATGCAGATAACAAGCAGATAAGTTGAATTGAAGCATCTGAATACATGTAATACATTGAGTGATCAATTAAAAAAATTCAGTTCGGTAACAGGACCTTGACGTTGTGAAAGCAAGCATTTGGGTAATTTGCAAATAAAACCTCAAACTGAAATCTCCTCTGTAGACACACACACCCACATACCTCTTCATAAAAGCCCTCAGGAGGTAGTCGGATGTGTCTGTTTGGGGGAGATAAAAACTCGTTCACCGGATCCCATGAGCTGGAAAGTTGGCGCAACACTATCTGGCAGTCACTCTACTCTTACAACAAGCGCTGCCACTAACTGAGGACAAGAGAGAGAGAGAGAGAGAGAGAAGAGTAAAAGACAGAGAATAACCGCAGAAGAGGTACACACACTTAGAATAGACGATGAGACAGATTTCATTATAAATCATTAATAGAATACCTTCACCGTTAACAGATTACGTTAATTATGTACAATGTTATGAGCCCACATTGAATAACTTTACCCCCCCACCCCCCACCTTTTAGTTTCAATTTTGTAACCTAATAGGGAAAGTATAGTTTAGATGCCTTGACCTTTTTGCAGTTTATTTAAATTGTCCTGCAGTGTGACATTTTCTGAAGATAAATTTCAACATGCGCATCATATGAGTTTATTGTGGCGCATCTTGTGTTAACTTCTGGGAAATTCTTCAAATCTCGTGCTAATATAGCCACGAAGACACCTAATATATATAATGTGTGGTTGGTGTTATTTTAATGGATGCCTACTATACAGATAGCCAATATTGGTTTATATGTGAATCCGTCATTAGGTTGCTTATTTTCAGTATTTTTATAAAACACAATCCATTTAATTTCCCAATATTGCCATTCTAACTCTTATCGCTCACCTAATAAAAAAAAACCCCTCATAGTCTAATATAAATACTAATATAAATATGACTATTTGTTGTTTGTTAATGTTAGCTCAGGTCAAATGCAGATAAAATTTGTATTTTTTATTCAATAATGGATCGACGTGAACTCACGTTCATGGTGCGCGAATACTAATCTTTCATGTTAAAGGGGGAAGGTAACAATTGGAAACTTATTGTAAAGTTGGTACACTACGGGGGGGGGGGGGGGGGGGGGTCACTTAAGGGGGCCGTAATGTAATTCAGGTTATAAAGTCTTGTTTTTGTGACTCAAATCCCTTGTAGTGTTTTTGTTGTTGTTGTTATTTTAGACATTAGTATATAGTGAATAAAATAGTACAGAATTGTATATTTTCAGGCATTTATCAGCTGTTGGTCATTACATGACAATAATTATCGGCTTATCGGTATCGGTCAGAATTTTTCTATTAGTGCATCCTTGCTGTTTTGAGCAGGAAAAAAAATTGCATGGAAAAAAGTAAGATATGTTCACTAATATGAAGTCATGTAAGTGAATTCTTATGTTTTGAAACAAATTAGAAGAATGTTGCTCAAAATGGATTCAGATGGAGTATAAAAAAGTCACACCGCAGGACACTGCTATGAATTTCACAACTGCCTGATTGTGACTGATGACACTTCAAAAGAAAGAACAGATTTGACCTCGTTTGGCATTTAATGGACTGTTTATGCAGACATATGCTGTACATCATCAGCCTGATAAAATAATGACTTTTTCATATGGTCTTTTATTTAGCTTTTTAGATGAGGGTTAGACGGGTCTTTAAACTCTCCCTACCCCTCCATTTTCCTCTTAAACTTTGTAACAAGTTAATGGATCTCTCTGTCTGCAGTGACAGTGATATTCTCTGTTGTGCAGCGAGATTGTTTGCAGGTTAGACAGATTGTGCTCCGAGGAACAATCAATATCCTTTAAGCAGCAGGAAGTAGGCAGAGGGTGTGGAAGTCCCTTGTGGCTAATCCACACGTAAAATACAAGCACGCACTTAACCAGTCTTTCCGCAATTAACAAATTGTGCGATTCATAAATGTTTTATGGCATGAGCTTGTCTTTGAAGCATTCTGATGTCTCTGGGATCTAAACGAACGTCAGTGATCAAATCAGCCATTTGTGAATTGTGCGGCTTTAATTATTGTGCAGTGAAAGAAACTTTGTGCTTTGAATATCAAGTCCTAATCACAGCGAATGATACGCTGCTATGTTTTCTTTTGTTAAAACATAGCAGTATATATGCCCCAGGCATGGGCAAAAATGTATGCGTGATTCATTACCAATTATGATTTTATTGTAAAAATAAGAAGCAATATGTGAACGAGAAAGAGGAATATGTTTTTGCTGAGGCTAGTTTTGGCGGTCTTTTGAGATTTTATGTATGCACTGTGTTCTATACAAACTGACATGAGAGCTAAAGCCTGGGCAAAACTAATAAAAATAAATGCCTGGGCAAAACTAATAAAAAATTCAAACGGTGGAACTGCACGGCTCATAAATTTACTCATAAACTCCAGATACCGCGTCAGTTCATTTGTTTCTTTATTTGATTCATCTCTAACACAGTCCATTTCATGGATTGCCGCACGTCTTCCTCTGAAAACCATGTTTCTTTCTGTCCACTGTGCACTAATGCAGTTTGCACACAATGTGATTTAGCCAAATAGGATATGTTCCTGCATTAACAACCTTTATTGGTTCTGCAGCAGCAATTTTTTACCAACCAATCATAGGCCAGATCCTAACTCTAGCCTTAAAACTCTTAAATCTGAGGAAAATTATGGGTTTATAAGAATGTTGTTCAAGGTCTAATGCTGTGTTCAATTCCAGTTCAGAAAATTGCAATTAAGATATGTGATGTGAAGTCAAGTTATTTTGATGAGAATTCAACTGCTGGGCAATTTTGTATTTGTCTTTTTCACTTACTAACAACAACAGGGAGATATTTTTTGCAGTAGTGCAACAAAATAAAAAGCAAACGATACACAGTAAGTCTGTATTTTATGCTTTAGTTTTGTATTTTATCATTTATTGTGTTGCTACAGAGAATGATGGGTAGTATAGTTTGATTGCACAAATCTTTTAGCTAATAAAGCAGTTAAATGAGTAGTGCTTCCTGGCTAGCTTTGTTGCTAACTGTACACAAAAAGCGAAATTGTACAATCAGAATTTACTTTTACAACTTATGATTCTGATTGGCCAACAGGGGTGTTGACAGGGCCAGGCAAGTGTGTTGTTCCAGGAACATGTCATTTAAGTAAATTCAGTAAATGTAAAATATTAAATATACATAAGCCTCATGGAAGTTACTGAAAATATTTGTTCTTGCAAGTGAACACTCAAGTTGAAGAAATTTTTTTTTGTAAGTGTAATCATGTCTTTTAAAACTTTGGTTTTATTAAGTTAATCTAATGCAGTCTTCTCAAAAATTGTACTTAACCCTTTAAGTGAAGTTCACTAATTGCAAATTGATTTAAGTGTTTCTACTCAGTAATTTCCTTTGATTGGCTCTTATTATCTAAATTATAATCATCATCATCATTAATTATACTGTCGTCATTTGACTGACTGAGTTAAACATGATTTAAACAAGAGCTCCTTGGTATTTGCATAAACTTATCGGTTTGGAGCAAAATGGCTTTTATTAAAGTCATTAAAGGTAGTGCTAACCAATCTACCTGTAAATGCACACAAAACATCTAAAACTAGCAATAGAGTGCAGATAAGATGTTTTTGCAGGCCAAAACTTGGAAACGCATTAGAATTTTACATTATACATTAATGCCCCCTTGTCACCTTTTCTGTAAAGCTTTTACTTGTCTTGAAAAAGACTGTTGTTAGCAAGTGCCTGAATGGGACTGAAATAGACTGAATGTATACTGAAAGAGTTGTCTGAAACTTAGTGATGGTGACGTTTAGCTTTTTACTTCTGGCAGCTGTATTTAGGCTTCAAAACACGTATTTGTGTTCATTTGTGAAGATTATCATGACGAACCAAATGTGTCCGAATCGTAAACTTTTGTTTTCACAGAGCTCACTTTCGGCAACAATCCAAAAGCCGATGGAAAAATCCTATTGGGTTTTTTGTTGAGGAAACCAGGGTGATGCAAACTTCCGGTTTGGCCAACCAACAAAAATATGCAATCACTGCAGCACTCTATTTGCACGTCCCTCTTTTGAATTAATTCAAGTGCAAGGCCTTATGGGTATTCCCCCAAGCTACATAGCTCAGTATCACAGACAATATTATGAAGTTCATCGCAAAGCTTTAGCTTAATTACCGATTTATCTTTCTGCATAATTAGCTGCAGTGAAAACATATGGATTCAGTCAGATCAAAGAGACAGTGTGGTATTTCATAATTGATCACTTAGAGATATTAACCTTACATTTGCGATTTTTAAAAAAAATTTTTTATCCAGAAGTTCAAGGAAATGTGACATTTCAAGTAACGTTTAATTAGGACAACTTGATACATTTTTATTAACTGTGACATTAGGGTTTACCGTGTGTCATTTAGCCCGGAGGGCCTGTTAGATTGTTTTTGGAGAGTTCAGAGTGATGATAGATGCTCGTGTGCATGCTCTGAGGCAGTCTGTTTCATTACCGAATATCATCTCACCTGCACAATGGGGAATTTTACCCTCCTGGTCTGCATTGTCAAGCACTGACAGACCCCCTGTGGATTTGAAAAGAGAGATGTTAGAACATCAAACGCTGAGTTGAGCTCTCAGAGATCCACTGTAGAGAAGGCAGTGACTTCTTCAAATACGCTGTGGAGGTCTTTTAAAAGCTACATAAAAGAGCTGAGGTAAAAAAAAAAATGGAGGGCTGTTGGTATTTGATGCTGCCAAGAAGTGAAAAACCTGAGTGATCCGAGTTTGAACTTCAAATCTGTTTGGAAGTGGCGAGCAGCACGAGGGCAGCGGACTTTAGCTCCTCTGCATGGTTCCTGATGGTTGTTTTGCAATTAGACTTAATTTTCCTTACTCTTTTAGTTCCTGGAAGCGCTGATTGCACCTCGGACTACCTGTCAGGGCCGAGACTCTTGATCACCGGCCTTGAGTAAACCTTACACTTTTTAAAGATGTTTTAATGACCTGCTTGTACCCACGGCGTTCACAGTTGCACTATTAGTGCAGAGGCGGATGGGGGACTAATTTAAGTGTCACTCTGCGTTGAATCCACTTGAACATTAAGTCTTTGTGCTTCCTTCCACATGGTCGGAGGATACTCCATGGAGTTGTATGTATGACAAAAGCAAAAGAGATTTTCTATATTAGAGATTTTGAGTGAGTGGAACTGAGTGAAAAGTAAGATCAGGGCTAAATGGGTTTGAAATGAAAACAACAAACCACCAATCGCAACAAAAAATAGCATCTATGAATCTGTTTCAGTATTTGAAGGTATCTAAAAAGATGCTGCATGTACATGGGTATGCACTGATTAGCAACATTCAAATAATGATGAGCTTAGTGTCTTAAGTGTTGAATGCTGATTGTTTGATGTTTATTACAATCAAACTTTAAGATTAAAAGTAAATGTATTGCCCCAAGGAAAAAATACTAGGCAAAAATATATGTAGTAGGCAAAAATACTAGGCAAAAATAAATACTGTCTTTCAAAAATATATATTTAAAAAAATGGCAGCATGTTTGGAATAATTCAGAAAGAACTCCATTGTTAAATGTGAGGGACAAATGAAAACTCTCAAACGCTCAGTGATTAAAAATAAACTGGAGCCATGCATTTCTAATGTTCAGATCTTTAGGAAGGAGTCGTACTCAGAATCTTTATCCAGCAGCATCTCTCTTGCGATTGATGGACAGACATGAATTGTTTAGAACTCACCTCCATGATTACCTACAAAGGTGACGCATTTTAGGGGCTGTGTCAGAGAATCATGACGCCACAAATCTCCCAATTTCAAATCTGTGTGTTTCAGAAGGGTAGAAAAAACAATAATTCATATTTTAAACGGGGGAGATTAATTTTAGTTTTGAAACTTGCAGTATACTTTTTATGGTACAGTAAGAACATTTTGATTCTCCATTTCATGACCTCTTGAAGGTGCAATCATCAATTTATATTGACACCTAATGGCATACACTCTTAAAAATAAAGGTGCTTGTTCCTCACAGCGATGCCATAGAAGAACCATTTTTGGTTCCACAAAGAACCATTCAGTCAAAGGTTCTTTAAAGAACCATCTCTCTTACCTTTTACATTAGTTTCAGTGAATTAACTAACATAAATTAAAATTTAATTAAAAATTTAGCATTTATATTAAGTCAAGATTTATTTAAAAACAATAAATGCTGTAGAATTGTTTATTGTTAGTTTGACAGCTCATGTAGTTAAATAAATGACTTTTTTTTTTGTAAAATGTGCCAACTTTTTAACTAGGAAAAAATCATCTTTTTAACTCTGACAAATATATTTTAGGAAATTTCTTAGAAGTGTTGATGGATTTGCCATTATATCCGCATGACGTCAGTTGTAATCAGGACTTAAGGTTGCTTTGTCTTCATAAAACAATTCTATCTGTAACTTAAAGTGTGCACAGTCTGATAATTATATTTTCTATGATTGTATGTGAACACCCACTGCAAAACGGATCTTCTGATCTTATGGTAAACACTGGCAGTACTATATTTCAGTCTGTTTTTGTGTGCACTTAATGTGTCATTTCTTTCATACCGGCCTCACAGCTTTATTACTTATAAAATCATTTCTCCAGGTTGATGTGTCAGGGTGAAACGTGAATAGGCAATTTGCACAAGGTACAACAATCTATTCATTCGACGTAATTAAATTTGCTTTCACAAGATGAGGTGACTCACAGCTTCATCAATGGATCTGAATGTAAGGCATCTGGTCAAAAATAGCCCACATGATTAGCTGTGTTTCATAGAGAAACATAATTTCCTGTAGCCTCTTCTTTGCCGCATATGTGAGCATACCACCTCGTAGTCCAGAGCTTCTTTGGCCCACTGACGGATACAAAATGTCATGTTGCAAAAAGCAACGGAATGACAACAGTTATTTTTTTTTCTCACATCCCGTCAGAATAAAGACAAAGACGGCAACCCACTGCCGTCATTCCACCACAGTTCCCATGGACCTGTCTGCACCCTCGCTTTTCTGTGAACGCAGCACCAATCATCTGTTTCGACTCTACCGATGAAATATTACTGCTGGCCTACCAATGCTTTAAACATGCGCTGATATTTTATTTATCTCTAGCAGACAGGATCCAAATGGCGAGAGACTTGCCCATCCTGAGAGATATATTGAGGAAGACATCTGTCAACAGCCTCATCTCTCAGAATGAAATATTTCACTAAAATTTTGATCATAAACCTTTTAAAACTACTCTTTCAAGTCAGATCTGAATTTGGCAGGTGTTTTATATGCAGTGCGGCTGGTTCTCCAGAGGCGATTTAAGCCATAACCATGGGCACAAAAACTTGCATGAAAAAGATGAGGGGAAAACACAATGAAACAGGACAGAAAGTTTATTTATATCAGGTTTATATAAGACACACAAACACATTTTTAAGATGCTGTGTCAAGGTAAAAACGGTGTCTTTCACTGCAATAAAACTTCTTATGTTAATGGGAACTTTTTTTCCTCATAATTGCAACTTTATATCTCGCAATGTGATTTTATATCTCTCTATCAATTCTCCTAATCGCAATAATATATTTTTTTGTAATTGGGAGTTTTACTCATTTGTGAATCATGACCATCTCACGATTCAAACAAACATATATCCAGATAGCTAACATTTCAAGATCATTCTGATAACTCCTGTATATGTATTCTTGTGATTGTGAGCATGTGTGTGTGTGCATGTCATTGTATGTAAGTGTGTGGGAGGAAGCATACAAATCATTGAGTATCTAAAAGATTTATACAGATATAACAAGTATAACTACCAAAAAAAAAAAACTGACAAGACCAGTGGAGACAACAAGTATTGTAAGCGATAATGATGACAAAGATAACTATAACAACAATAATAATAATAAGGATTTCATTAAGATTAGGAAAGGGTGGAGGACAGTGAATGATGCAAGTAATAGTAATGATATTATTAATAATAGTAATAAATTATATATGAATAAATATTTAATAAATTATTAGGGTTGTCCCTGATCCCTCCGTCACAACAACATATCATAGCTTAATCCCAAGCCCATGTCACGCCACAGCGGGAGTGCCTTGGAAAGATGCTGCGGGGCAACAGGGCCCAAAGCTCTCCCCCCATCCTCCAAAACACCAGCCATCCATGCTACCTGCATGCCACGCTGACATGCGCTTTTTCTAAGCATGCCGTACATGAAGATTGTGCACTAAAAAACTTATCAAACAGCGCCTGATTACTGGACTAAGTTGTCTTTCACATCTGATTGCACTAATACTGTCAAGAACACACAAGGTTTACATATAAACACAATTTTGTATGTCTAAAATGAAAGTAAACAGTTGAGAGAACAACTGATACGTGCCTGTATATTAGATGCGTGCCGCTCTTAAAGCGATAGTACTAAACATGCTGCCGATTGTCGTTAAATGGATAGTTCGTTATTTATTCACTCATATATTGTCCCAAACTTGTATTAATTTCTTTCATGTGCTGAACACAAAAGATATTTTGAACAATGTGGGTATAACCAAACAGTAGCTGGTCCACACTGATAGTAGGACAAAATTCCTATCGAAGTCACTGGGGACCATCACAGTTCCCCACATCCTTCAAAATATTTTTTATATTCAACAGAAGAAAGAAACTAATTTCAGGTTTAAAACAACTTGAGAGTGAGAAAATAATGGTATAAAAATAAAACACTATGACAGAACTGACAGACAGATGACAGAAGTTTCATTTTTGAGTGAATTATTCCTTCAATGTTAATAAAACAAAACACAAAGAGAAAAATCACTCACTGCTCTTGACTGAAGAACTTTAACACAGTTGCTTTAATAAGAATCAATGTGTATATTGTGTTTTATTTTTATAGTTGTTCATTCAATTTCTTGAAGGCTACTGCTAAATACACCTATTGTACTTGCTCTTTGTTGTATTTCATGTGTATTTGTAATGTGTATCTTTGTTCTTATTTTTTTAAAACACAAAGATAAAATAATGACAAAGATTTTTTTATCTTTGCCCGTTTTGGCCTAAATATCTGCCATTCTTTTTTTTTATATTTTGTTATCTTGAAAGGCTTTGTTTTTAAAATAGGGAAATTAGTTTGGCTGTACTGCTCAGACAACTTGCAAAATGGTAAAACCAACATGACAAAGAATCGTAATAAAATTGTGAATCGCGGTATTCCTGAAAAAAAAAAAAAATCGTGATATGATATTTTTGCCATATCGCCCACCCCTAGCAGGCGGTAAGTAAAACTTCACCTAATTTCTGTGCTTTGTTGGCAGTCGGCCCGCAAGTGCTTGTGACTCTTTAGCTTCACCCACGGCACACCTCCAAGAGCTCAGCTGTTTTCGGAGAGAATCGTAAAGCTGTATCTTTCTTTTATAAACATGATCAAACTAAAGACTCTTTGGAGATATGAAGGATACAATACTACTCTATAGGTATTCAAGATTAACTTGAGATTGGGTGAAACTGTGTGCGTTATGTCCCCTTTAAAAGAAAATCCTCTCTGGGTTAAAATGACTGGAACACAAAAAGGTTAAAGCACACTTCAAAATGTATGTTTGAGGTATGGGTCAGTAGTCGTGTATAAATGTTAATTTTATGCAATTAATAAAACATGAATAATGCAATTAAAATCTAACATGTCCTATTGACAGCCCTAGTAATATTCTATGCTAAATTTCATACAAAAGGGCGTTCTTCATGTGGATGATTCTCGCTGTGTGGTGGATGGCCACACATATTCCATTGGGATATAAATTAACCATAAAACCAGCTGATTATCATTCACGAGCACTTGGCACTGCAACCTCCCAAAACCTCTGCTTACATAAATTATGCCTTCGTTGTTTTATAGAGGTAAGCCTACGAGCTGTTTACATAATTGAATCCGCATGCAAACATGACTAACAAGAAAATATGAACTTCTTTGGCATTTTAAGCACTTTGACCTGAAAATATCAACTTTTTTTGGTGGTTTCTCTCTTCGTATAATCTGCCCAGAAGACCCGACTGAGACCTGAGTAAGTTATTCATCAATTTCGAGGATTTCAGGACCCATAAAGACAGACTCTGGAGATGAAAATTTCTCTGACTGATGAACATTTGTTTGAGATTGTTCCATGCATCCACTGTAGCAATTCAAATACATATTTATGAATATCGAACAGAAGATAAATAAATAAAACGCAGACAATGAGATGAGTAAAGTACATGAGCCATTGGAGAATAAAACTATATTCATAATCTGTTAAATTATTCAATATAATGTTAGGCCAAATAGTTCTGAAATAGTTATACACAATCACTATCTGTCACCCTCTGTGGAAAGGTCTGTTTTCTGAAGGAATATGGCAGGTTTAGATGCTAATGCAGACCAGTTTTGGCCACAGTAACTAAAACTAAAGCTATGAATAACTTCAGTTTCTTGAAGCTTTTATCAACGCTTTTAATGTTTTATGCATAATTTTTAGGCAGCTGTTCCATGTCACGTCCAAGTGATGCATTTCCAGTGTCAGATGGCACAGAAAGAACATTTTATAGTCTTCTGCCAGGCGACCTAAACATGAGTCAAAGGTGTTTAATGATTTTTAGAAACACTTGCCGAAGCCTCACATTTCACATTTGGTATCTTGTTTCTTTTAGAAAGAAAAAGATATGATGTATATACAAAAGCCCAGTTTGCCTGACTGCGATGAAACATTTCCTTCTGCATATCTGAACAATTTGCACTTGACACAGAAGGCCTGCTAATTCAAAAGAAGTTTAAAAGAAATTCTGCAACTCAAATGAGTATGTTTGATTAGTTTCTATTCATAGTCACTTGGTAATTGAAAATAAGAGTGACTGATGTCTAAAAATAGCAATGAAACGCTGAGGTTGAAGTTCAGGTGTTTGTAGGTCTTCTGTTGTGATGTTGAAAGGATGTCATGTCAAATTATAAAACCGAGTGTGATTTTAAAACGGCAGATTTTACGAAAGTAAGTGTACGATTTTTTCAAGACCTTTTTTAAGACCAATCAAAAAAAATTTAAGGAATACATTTTAGGGTACATAATACGTCAGCATATTTTCTAAATGTAAATATCTAGGAAATCTAATGAGTTTAAAGTTTGAAATACAACTTCCTATAGATTTCCATTACTTTATTATTCATCTAAAAAACCCTCAACTATAATATGGAAATAACTTGTATTGTACCTTCTGATGACTCTGCAAAAAAAGTGCTGTTCTTCTTCTTTTTTTTTTTGTCTTGTTTTCCAGTGTCTAAATATTCTTAAATCAAGACCAATGCAAAATTACATAGGAAGTCTTGTTTTGATCAAAATGAAGTGATATGACAAACAAAAACAAACAAATATCTGACTTAATTCAGAGGGAAAAGTTACCCCCTTGACAGATAGTTGTTCTTATTTTAAGCATAAACTCTCTTAATTTTGTTCCATTTCTAAGCAAGACTTCATATAATCATTTTGCATCTCAAGTAGCCTAAATGTATCTTGATTTAAGAATGTTTAGATATTTGTACTGGAAAACAAGACAAAAATACAGTGGAAGTTTTTTTTTTGCAGTGCATACAACATTTAATGTCATGACTTTATGAATTTAAGACTTTCTGCTCAGATTTAAGATCATTTTAAGCCCTTAATTTGTGAAAGGTTGAATTAAGACTTTTTAAGGCCCGCAGAAACCCTGTAAAAGCAGAAACCATTTATTCATGCATTTGAAATTGGAAACAATATGGGGGAAGCGATTCAAAATAAGTTATAAAAGTCAACACTGACTAGAAACTGACCCTATTTAATTGCTTAATACACATTCCTGGTCTTCTTATACGATTCATTACATGTTTTATCCGAAGGCAAAGGTTGTTTTTCTTCAAAATATTTCATTAAATGAATGTAACTCCTATGTTGAAGAAACGATTTTAGGTTGCGTCAAGTGCTGGGTGATATAGCTAAAAAATATATCAACAATATATTTTTCATATCGTTCGGTATCGATAATTATTGACTTTTTTTATAACCTTTTTTAAAACAAAGAGCAATAGAAATTTTTTTTTACATTTAACCACTGTATTACCACTGACTATTTTCATTTTTGTTTTGTTTTAACAGTCAAACAAAAAATAAAATGTAAACAAATATCTCCAGTCCTTTCTTATGTTTTATATGCAGATTAAATAGGTCTAAAGAAAAAAAAAAAAAGCTTTTGGCTTTTCCCTCCCGAGGGCGCAATGAGCAAAATAACGCAGCACATTTAAATTGTCAACGCAAGGAAATAAATGTCTATTAAAAAAAAAAACCTGCATTATGTATAAATTAACTCATATAAATCAAATGTAATTTTGTAAATTGCATAAACAAATATGAACAAAACAGCATCAGGTATTTATGCATTGCTTAATACAAAGAGCCGAATCGCCAATCAAACAGATCGCCTTTAAAACATATGAGACGCAGTGAAAAGGAATAAACCTCCACAAATTTGCAACGTGTTTTTTAAACATTTAAACTGTTACTTTGCATGCTTTCTATACATCTCTTGTGTGACGCGAGTGCAGCAGTCATATTTGTCCAAAATGTGCTGAATATGCGTTCTGTGTGAATGGCTTGGTTTCGGTTTTCACCTAATCAAGATCTTCTCCGCATCGAGCTTCTATACTTCTCTAATATTTTGAAAGAATAACGCAGCAACTGCATGTCTCGTGGGCTAGACTAACAAAACATTAAACTACAACGTCACTTAGCCTACATCATCATCACCGCATCTCGTGCTCCCCTGATGAAGCACATCTAAACTTGGATTGTACTATTTTTGCATTCAAATGCAAATGTTTATTTTAAATTTGATTAATATGAATTCTTTACTCACAATCTCCTCATCACAGGCAGACACAGCACTCATTTCGTGTTTGTGTGTGCTGTCTGTGTCACTCATAGCACGTGCCTATATCGTGCACTATATCGAACATTTTTTATATCGTTATCGAAGAAGGTGTACCGTCGATAAATATCTATACCGTTTTATCGCCCAGCCTATGATGTCACCAGTTTTTTGTATGTCCTCATTTCAATTTTTACGATCCAGTCAATTTCCTATGGATAGAATTATATCCAACCTGGTCTCGTGGCAAAAACGTACCCGGGGGCACATTTTCGCGAGACGCGAAATACGTACCAATAAGTACATGTCACTGCAGTTTCCAAAATAAATGAACACTAGAGGCAGTAAAACTCCGACACCTTTTATTCCTTTTCACACACATTTACTGAGTTTCGATTAATAAAGCGTAATTTTCGCACAATTACTTGAAGAATATCATGTTATGGCTTCATTATAATTTTAATATGCTGGGAGATTTGAAAACTGATGCTTTTGAACGTTAGCACCGCATATATCCAGATTCATATCAATGGGTTTTCATCGATGGTAGGTTTGTTCGGTAGCTCACGGAGTACGGAGACGTACTTGAGAGGCGAGGAGCTCCTGTTCAAATCCCGTGTAACTACGGCTCGACAAAACGGTTCAAATCTGCATAAGTAAGTTCAAATGACAACGTTGCATCAATAAATGCGTTTTTATATCAGTTTTGCATTTGTTAACACTATCGGGTAGGTTTAGGGTTGGGTTTGGTGTAGGGCATATTTCCAAATAGGTATAACTGCAGACCGGAGATCTCCAAAATGGGGCGTGAACTCCAAAAGTGGGCAGAACCTCCAAAATGGGGCGGGGTCTCCTCGCGCAAAGACTTTCACCATTGGCTCTGGCTCCAGCCAATTGTTATTGACTTACATTTCAAAATAAAATTGTATAAACTAAACCTTGTTTCTAGTTCATCTAAAATAAAATATGCTATATAAGTAAATATTCTCCGTGTGAGCAGAGCCCAAAGCTCGTGGCCAGTGGTGTTTGAACCTCTGCTTAATGATATAAACGGGAATCACCCACGAGCTCTCCCACGAGCCGTCCCAGCGCAGTGCAACGATTTAACTCTATCGCTTTGTTCTAAGCAACGGGGGCATCCCGGGGCTCGAAATTCACAGGGTAGGAGGGGGTAGTGACGCTGGGTGTAACTAAAAAGGTGCCATTGTCCGGTGAGGTCCGGTTGGGGAGTTACGGAACGATCTCATAATGCATAATCTTATTAACTGTTTATCTCCTGAACTGCAACTTTCTTTACCACGCATCGCCAATCCCGCCGTGCAGTCAATTTCACTGGTTAAGGTTAGGGTCAGGTGTGGGGTAGGTTTAAGGGTTAGCATTTTTTGTAGCATAATGTAGGAAATCAACACTTTAATTGACACAACCAATAACAAATTTAGAATCAGCTGTGGGGCGGAGTTCGCACTGAAGTGGATTGGGGGAAAAAAAAAATTGTGCATGCGTGTCATGTGCCTGTCTGTCAATGGGAGGAAGCCACGCCCTATTTTGGAGCTCCCACCCCGTTTTGGAGTTCCCGCCCCCATTTGGAGATCTCCAGGCTGCAGTTATACTCTTCTCCATATTTCCAACACGATAGAGCATTAACTTTTAGCGACAGTCCCCGGATATTTTAATTCTGAACCGCCGCAATACGTACCTGAAGCAACGTAATAAAAACACAGCAATACGTACCTATATCAACGTAATAAAAAACGTGCCAGGGTTCAGGTATTGAACCCGAGTTTCAGCGCCACTCAGTTGACATTTCTCTTTGAAACTGCGGCGAAATGTGCAGTAAGGTACGTAAAAACGGTGTTGCAGAAAAGTACCCAGAGGTACGTATTTTTATGAGACTGGGTTGATTATATCCCACCCTACACTTTTTCTCATCTTGTCTTGTTTCATTTTAAATGTCAGATTATCAAAGTAATGTTGTCTTCATGTTGTCTTTAAATGAATGGTTGGTGATGGTGATGAACTGAGTGAGTACTGTTGATGATAAATAGCGATAAAGCTGTGAAAACATGTAGGTCTCACAAATACTGGATGTATTTTTTGGAACTATTGCAGTACTAAAGAATAGATTATGAACAAGGAAGCCTATGTTTCTCTAGCTTACTTGTTATGTTGTGATAATGTGATATTCAGAAATTCATTAGCTTGTACATTATGTTGCGAAAATGATGACATATTCACTGAGGATAAAGCCATAACAAACGTAGTATGTCATGATGACATGGTTATTAAACTGAGATTTAGACACAGTCAGAGGTGAACATGTAGTCACATACAGTCTGTCACAACAGACGTCTAACGTACCACAGTTTCTACAGAATGACAGCAAGTAAATGAAGCAAGAAAAGAGATGAGTTTGCATCTGATAGGAACTCATTAATTTAAAGTAAAGTCAGATTGAGGGGACCTTTGGCACGAATTATGTCTGTAGTGTGAATTTGGTTTTGGTGTAAGTGCGACTGTAAAATATATGTAAAATATACCTGACCAAATTGTTATTGCTTTAAAATCATCTCAGTGTAATGTAGTTTTTATAGGTGCATAAAATACTGTTAGGGGTAATGTTAGCATTAGGGATGGACCAGCCTATATATTAAGCTATTAAGTTGTGCCTTGACTCAAATATGCAGCATGTTAATTTAATAAAACCACTTAAAGAGAAGTAAATATCTTAATCTAGGCTGTTAATTGAGCTTTAGAATGACCATTAGCCTAGTCCAGAGGTGTTTAATTAACAGCAGTGTGCAAACGGGTTGGGTGTAAGTTCATGAAAAGACTGAGGAAGGCAGGTAAAACAAGTGAAAGCATTGCTTCTATCATCAATCGACATAGGACAGAGTCTGAGTTTTGGAAACCAAAAGTTTTAGAAACCTACAAAAAGACCTACATACAAATTGAACCAGTAAGATATATAGAAAGAAAAGTAGCACAACTATAATGAGTAGTCGTTAGAACTGTGAGAAGACGTGAGTTTTTGCCATCGGTTTCTGCTAGTTTTACTGATATGTCCTGACAGGAGGTAGGTAGCACAACCTGCATTCTGTCAGTCAGCCTCTTTGATTTCAAAAAGGAAAGATGAATCCAGAATGTTTGTAGAAATACAAAATGCCTCTGGGCAATGTATTGTATTTGTATACAATTGATAGCTAACACCTGTTCTGTCATATCGTCCTATAAGAGAATTTGCAGCTGTCATCATAAAATCTGAAATAAGAAAAGAGCCTTTTTCTCTAGCCAGTGCTTTATTGAACCCTGGCAGCAATTGAAATTGTAAAGGCTTGTATAGAAGCTCTTTAGTGTGTCTAAAGAGCTTCTATACAAGCCTTGACAATTTCAATTGTTGGCAAAAAGTTTGCAAGCTGCTATTTCTATCCACGGTTGGGTTACTTTTAAAGGGGTCATATGATGCGATTTCAATTTTTCCTTTCTCTTTAAAGTGTTTTTTTTTTACAAGCGCTTGGTGCATAAGGAAGATCTGTGAAGTTGCAAAGACTAAAGTCTCAATCCAAAGAGTATTCTTATAAAAGTTAAGAGTCAGCCACACCTACCTAAATGGCTTGTTCTAACACGCCCCCACATATCTACATCACGATGTGGGAAGATTTGCATAACGCCGCTCAAATGTTCACGCCCAAAAAAAAAAAAGAAAAAAAAAAAAAAAGACAAAAATCCTAACTTTTATTCTCGCTGTAATATTGTTGTTGTCGCCGCCGTGTCTTGAAGGCGCTGTGTGTTTCGTTGTGAAAGCGAAACTACTTTGATTTGTGTCTTCCCAAAAGGGTACGAATATGCTTCTGTCAAATGCCTGAAGCGGATCCGTGCTGGTGTTGCTGAGGAAATACAACAATCTTGTCTTGTGGATCGCCGGATCGTCTTTTCATCGTGGACGAATCGATCCAGCCCGGGGCTTCACATGTGGGTTTGCCCGCAAGCCCTCTGAACGCGTCCTTCGTTCTAATCCCCGCCGGCCGCGCTGTTCTAGCCCCCGTCCTCTGCTCACTCTAGGCCGCCGCCGCCGCTCACTCTAGGCCGCAGTGTGTGCGCTGTGTTTCGTTTGAAAGCGAAACTACTTTGTTTGGCTTTCCAATAGAGGACACGACTAGAAATCAGTGGTTTTTAAGTTGTATTTACAACACTGTTCCAAAACAGTTCAAACCAAATATTCAGATAAGTGCAACAAATTTATGGAGGATGTTTACGATCCTGTAGAGGTAGACTACAAAGACGGTCCAAATGTATCCGACTCAACCGATTGGAAGTAAGTTACTTTTTTATTATAATCTTAAAGAGTTTTTATACTTTTATATTTTTTTTATATATAACGTGAGTTTTTTTGGGCAGTGTAGAGTAGCGTTTGTTGTTTGTCTTTTCTCCGTTCACAAATGCAGACATGTTTTATGTTTACGCGGCACGATGCAATGCAACGTGTAAAAAGACTATTATAAGTCATTATAATCCATAATTATGTCCCCAATGGATGCAACGATTGCCTCGTTTATAATGGGTTTTCATGTTTTTGAATCACTGCTCCGGCCTGACAGGGCATCACAGTACGGTAGGGGCTTAACATTTCCGTCACATGCTTGAGGTATTCAGCCAATCATACACTGGCATACGTGGCCAATCGACCGCCACACGTCGGTTAAGTGCGGTTTTTCAGTCGGTACACGTGTGGGGGGGGGTGGTGGGAGACTGTTCACACACACAAAATCGATGCCTTTCAGAAAGACGGGGCATAGAGGAGAAACAATAATTTACAGTATGTGGAAAATCATTTTTTTTTAACCTTAAACCGCATAAACATATTTAATTACATCAAATACACAAAAAAAAATTATATTTAGCAACATCATATGACCCCTTTAACTAGACTAGTTTTTATTTGGTAAGGGGTTTCTTATTTTTAACAAACCAGCAAGTATAACAGGTATAGTCAGACAGATTAGTTGCTTTATCTACCAATGTTTGGTTACTAGTTAGCTTATTTTAGCCCAACTTTTTCAGTTCTTTGTTTTGCATCTTTTCATCTTCATTGGAAATCAGTGAAAATGGGAATGTGCTTTATTATCTATTCATTTGGGGTACTAGTAATGCCATTTTTAACCCAACTATTTTTACAGTTTTCCTTCTTTTTACAACTCAGCAAGTTTGAATGCGCGTCTCACGAGGACAATTTAAATAGCAACGGTCGTAAGGGGTTAGACACTGCTAGAGGAAGATGTTTATCTGTTTGGGTTACTAGTTAGCCTGTTTGTAACCCAACTATTATTCATTTATTTTTTGCAGTTAGTTAGTAAGATTTACCATCCCATCCCTTAATATTGCGATGGTAAGACACTGAAACCCACAAAACAAAAATATTTACCTCAGAACTTGCTTCAGTTTGGTACGGCGTTTAGACGACGGTGTTCACAAACCATCCAGCTCTCTTTCCTAAACTGAAAATGATGATAGTTTAATTCGTTAATTCATATTGTGTGCCGCTTACTTGTGTCAGAGACACTCTGTGAGGAGCTGGGAGGAGGAGACGAGGGAAGGAGGAGCAAAGCAGTTCAGCGCTCTCCTCTCTGCCTCATCCTCCACGGAGTGAGTGAGAGAGTATGGAGCTAACGGTGAGTGAGCCGGACACTGATGCGCTCTGAGCGGCAGAGTGAGAGAACGCACATCGGCTTCGAGACACAGCGCACGAGAACAGCGCCTATAGGCTGCATTTTAGCACTAATATCAGTCCAAGCAAGAAGAAAGAGCGCAGAAAAGGAGCAGGACAGAACCTCCAGAAAGAACTGATCGACCGTTTGGAAGACAGCATCGCTCCTAACTTTGAAGGACCGCAGTGAGCGCGCATCACTGCCTCGGTAACCACCACATTACCGAAGAGATCCTCACCGACTCCAGCGATGCGCCCCGCGGTGCTGCTGCTGCTGATCTCCGGGCTGCTCGGGTTCGGTATGTGAACGGAGTTTTTACAAATGCTCTACGCATCATATTCACCTGTCAGGTACTTTAAACGTAGGGAAAAGTGCGCAGAGTGCCTGTCCACATGATATCCGGCTGTCGTTTACTGAAAAATATATAACGTTACCGAATGATTTATAGTGTTAGCCGTCTTGTGTATTTCGCATTGTTTGTGGTGTTTCGATTGTTTTATTTTAGGTTTGTGCTGCAAGGTTTGCGCGCATCGGCTGTATTACGGACATGGCAACCACATGATATTGTTCTAATCAGTGTAGACATCACTTTGCAACTTTTCTTTGTGTTTAATGTGTAGTGATTATTGTAACTTGATTTAGAAATGTATATGTAATCAGACATAAATAAGCAGCGTGCGAAGGGTTGGTGGGGGTTCCGACCTCCCCAATTAAGACTTGCACCCTTCAAAATGAAGTCAACAAAAAGTCGAGGTCTTTAAAGAACGTAACTTTTCTGCATATACATATATAAGTTTCACATGATTTTAATTTTCACGTTAACCAGAAAAGTTTACAAATTTATATTTTTACCTTACGATTGAATAAACGTTCACAGACAGAAACTGGCTGAGCAGCAAACCATAAAAATACGATAATAAAAAAAATGCTTGATTTATGTATAAATGATTGCATTGAAATTTGTCCTGCTAAAATTCATAAACTGACATCCCCTCACTAAAAAGTCATTGTGTAATTTGCACACTCTATACTAATCAGTTTTGAAAAAAATTTCTACCTAAAAATCTAAGAGAGGGTGAGATGTGTATGTTTGAGTGGTTTTGTTGAAGTTAGAATCCATTCTTAACCATTTCCATCTTCCTTGGTGATTTAAGCTTTTTGGGGTAGATATAATGGCAGAGATCACAACCCGACACTCGTTTTCATTTAAAGTGCCGTGGCTTATGCTCCCTTCAGCCCTCATTTGAGATTCTGTGTTGTTTGATTGTGTGAGCTTGAAATAACCCGCAGACAACCCCTGAACGCTCACATTTAAGGTCCAGCATAGGCCAAACTCCTCATTTGAATCTGAAACTGGCAATAAAGCCTTCGGTATAGCTCCCGCATGCACACTTGAGCGAATGAACATCAAATCTCAAGAGGCTTTCTGGTTTATTACTGCTTTTTATGAGTCTGTGTGCTGAGATGTTAAGCCTCGCAGGGCTGTTTCTTTTCTTTTCTTTTTTTTTTTGTACCTTCCCTCGTGTGAGTCTTGAGAGGGAGTGCTTTGCAATCAGTCTGAAAATAATTTTTTATGACCTAAAAGGAAACACTGACAGGATTTTTGCTGCAGAGTTGCTTATGCCATATGCACACGGTGTTGCACTTCATCAGCTCAGAACTTCGAGTTTACACACTGATGATATACTGCAGCCCCCCTTCTGCTCCCATCAAGTTTGTGTTACCTGACAGCATCTCAGCAAACCGAGAAATGTTTCATGGACAGTTTCGAAACTATACATAAAATTAATGGATCACCTTCTTCCAGCCATCTATGCGACAGATTAATCAATGGTTATTTATACTCGCCATCAGAGAAGCTGTTCCTCTGGTTAGCCGAGATGCTATCAGGTGAGACTTGTGTTTGTACCAGTCCCTGGGGACGCTTTGTTAACCATAGCCAACTCTTGTGTTACAAATGAACGCCGGGTTTATTTAGCATCTCTTGCCAGTTGATTCACGGTGCTGTGGCCAGGGAAACAGAAGGAGAGGAAAAGTCGATGCGATCTGACACCCTTCATCTGATCCCTTTATCTGCGCCGCGGCCCCGCTGCCTCCCCAGCAGTGAGGGGGAGCGGCAGATCTTTCCCCCGCAGCGACAGGGACAATCTCATTCACGCTTGGCCCAGACTCCACTTATAGCTCTCACCGAACAAGGAGCAGCCAAGGACCCCGTGAAACGGACCCTCGGGCAGACCGGCTCAAAGAGACTTGAGAGCGGTCGCCAAAATAAGTGCAACTCTTAAAAAAATATTTTAGTTTTAACTCCGTCACAGAGAGTCGCAGCATGTTGAACTAAGCAAATATTGCATTTCCCAGATCCCGCCCACCGCACTCCACAACTTCCTGATTGCTGCAGAAGGCATCATGTTTCCTCTTTAAGTGTCATAAACACCATCAGCATTGTCAGCAGTGGCTTGCAGCCATGGGGGCAGTGGAGCGCTACATGGTTTTGTGCAGCCCACACGCTGCCATACAAGATGCTGTCAACGCTTGCTAACAATTATATTGTAATCAGAGCTTGTCTTTCATAAAACATGGACTGTGGGGGCATCTCGGCTGTTGTTTTACAAGCTACCATGGCCTTTTGTCTGTAAGCGGCTTGGGTTGTATTATGTAGGTTAGATTTTTACAGCTGTGGCACTCTGATAATGCTGGAAACTGAGTGCCTTTGTGTATTTTATGCTTTTTTTGCCTCGATTATACTAGTTCATGAGGGCTCAACGCCCTCAGACTTTTTCTATCGGCCTGGTCGGGCCAGTGGTTCATATTGTTTACTTGCCCTGCCAAAATTTTCACATAATTTTTTGATCCATGTAACCATGTATTTTAATAATAAGGTTGTTGCAACACCCAAATTGTAGATATTAGTGAATAAACTTCACACTTCTCTGTTGGCCTGGTTGGCCTAGTGGTTCGGATGTTTTTTCTTGTCATGCCAAAACTTTTACTGGAAAAAGTTATTGTTTGCATAGTTTTTGTGCTATTTGTAAGGTTGTTGTTACAACCTTACAAATTATAGATACAAGTGAAATTTCACAATTCTCAATTCCAGTTTTGGCACCACAGCAAAAGCTATTAACTAATATAAAGTTGAAACATTATTTAAGACAAGTAAACGGTCATTAATAAAAATAAGAACAAATAAACAAATGGCTAACAATAGCACAAATAAATACAATAGTACAAAGATTCAAATGAAATACAATATTTTTATAGGTTGGTTTTAACAGTAGTATTAAGATAAGAAATACTACAGAAAAATAAGTCATTAAATGTAAAAATAAATAGTCGTCTTCACTGTATGAGTTAAATATACACTGATTTTTATTAAAGCTACAAAAGTGCTTCAGTCAAGAGCAGTGTTTTTTTTTCTTTGTTGTATGATTAACAATAAGGACATAGACAGCAGCAGCTATATTAGGCTGCAGTCACCTTAAGACCTAATGCACAGTTTCAATATATTAATACATCCTATTTAATCCCAACTTTTTACATTCATAACTGACTGTGTTTGAGATGATACTCACCAAGGTGAACATTTTGACAATTCTGTTTATTTGTCTATTCAAGTGTGATAAAATGCAAAAGAGAACTCAATTTAGTACCCATGCGCTCTTTGAGAGGTGGCTTTATGTACATGATTTGGGTGTGTGCACAGAAAACCATCTGAGACGGTGTGAGAACTGAATTAAGTTTGCCTAAGTTCTCTTTCTCATCGCACTTGAATGGTTTGAAATTGCTTGAATGTTTGCATTTGGCAAGACTTAAAACCATATGAATTTTGTCAACTGTCCTGAACCTCTTTCACGCTGACCCCGGGCCATCGGGCACTCCTTATTGTCACATCCTGAACATAGAAGGAATAATAAGATCACCTCTAAAAGACTTAGTATTTAAGTATTTATTTTTGAAGATCCTGAAAGCCTCCATTGATGTTCATAATTCGGAATTATAGTGTTCGTTTGTGCTTTCCAAGGACAGCTTGTCCAGGAATTACAGATGCAAGGCTGTATATCTCTTTCAGTTAATTGAAGCTTAAGTTTTCTCCCACCTCTTTCTTTTATTTCACACATCTGTGAACTCTCCACTGCCTCAAAGCTGCATTTAAGCTTCAGCCTGCAATGTGTTATTTAAGTGTAATCTGCTCTGTGAAGCACCCAGGTAAACACCAATTTTCTCCCAGCTGGTCTCATCCCTCTTGCTGTCCGGTTGAGCGTGATGGCTCGACTCAGGCCGGGTCAGCCCGGGAATGAGGCGGAGTGCGTTCCCGACTTCGACTTGGCCCATGAGAATGGGGGTCAGCCTCTATGTGCTCTCTCCTCTATTTGTTTTTTATGTAATTTGATTTGAGGCAGACAGAGATGGATTAGCCCATAAATAAGTGAAGAGAAAATCACAACTCGGAGAGATGGCAGAGATAGAAAGAGCTCGGTGTTATTTTCGCTGGCTTGCCATCATTCCGAGAGCATTTCCACAGATGCCACCCGAGATGCATGGACAACACTCTTAAAACAAAAGAAAAAGGAAAGGCTATTTGTTACTGAGACTTTTACATTTTATCAGTGTTTCTGGCCACCGTACATCTCGCAAACCAACAGTTGGAAGTGTAGATCCGCTGCTCTACTTGTCTCCGGGTTAAGTAGATCAAATTAATGCTCGAAGGACGTCAGATTTTCTTATGTCACTTAACACTTTCCATCAAAGTTTCTTCCTCCTCACCCTCACTGAAGCATTGACAGGCCTAATGGGATCTAAACAGGTAATAACAGTCATTTCTTGACATGTTTGTATATGAGCAATCCCGTGTGTGAGTGTGTGTGAGGGTCCCTGCTGTGTGTGTGGGTGGCAGTTCGTCTGTGTGTGTATATGAGCTTATTTTTCCTTACTCTGCACAATCAATCATTTGATCATTTATTTCTCTCTCTAATTTGCTGAAGGGGGTAGTTTAAAAAAACATCAGCATCATTTTATTCTCGCACTATATTGCAGCTATGAATCAATGTGACGCTGCCACATATTTGCGTCGCATTGCAAGCAGTTGTTTGGTTGTCGTGCTGACAGACTCTGAGAGATAGACTTAAGTAGGCCTGGTAAATTCCACTTGGATTTATGTTGTTGAATGTGAAGTGCTTGATCTGATAAGGGTTTCCGTGTCTGCAGGAAGTTTGTGCCACGGACAATCGCACACCTGGATTGACAGGTTTGGAGCTTGGAGTCTGGTGGCAGTACATAGCAAGCCTGTTTATCGCAGCATGGATGAGTGCCACAATACAAGCATAAGCCTTGCTCATTTAAATGCAAATCAATCTTTTGACTACATAACAGCGATTGAGGGTGGGGTTACTGTCCTCTTACCTTTAGATAATTCTGTGTATGTTTTTCTTGGGTAACAATGCATCCTTAACAGCTCCCGTTGTAATTTCACCTTCCAAATCCCTGGATTGCTTTGTGGTCACATTTCCGATAAGAGGCTGACTGTGCGCTTCAGAGTGACCAATTTCACAACACAAGATGCTTTGCTGCAGAGGAAGGCTTCTGTCAGGAGTGTTGTGTGATCTGAACCCCGTGAGGCGCGGTTAATACGTCTTCATTATTTTGTGCTAGTAAACCAAATGCTTTGATGGCATCTTTTGATGGGAACTGCAAGTAGTCGCCACGGGAGCTTATAATAATTGTTCTCAGCATGCGTCTCTCTTTGTTTGAGGCAGATTTGAAAGCCTTAAAGCATTTCCCATAAAGAACCTTTAATAATGTTCTTCTTGAAACAGTCCCAACACTCAAGTTTACTCTCCGGAGACTCGAGCGACTGGCGGAACCTCGTTATCTTGTGTTTGGTGACGTCTGTAGTGGTCCGATCTCGGTAAAACATGTGAAATGTTTCACTAACAATGAGTTATTTCCTGCTAGTCTGAGATCAAGAAGCCTTGTGGTAACTCTTGAAATAGATGTAATTGTTTGTTGGAGACTTGTATAAACCTTAGATGTTTTAGCAGACTAGTTCCCTCGCGTTCTATCATGCGAAATCAAGTAAGATAAAGATGCATCTGCTAAAGCCTGTGAGACTGTGCTTTCATTATATCTTGAAATTGAATCATTCTTTCACTCAGAAATCAAAAAAAGTTGCCCGAGACTCAGCTGTCTGAGTGTTTGTCTTTGACTCGCTTCTAAACCCCTAGACTACCTCAGAACAACCGAGCAACTTCTGTTGAGTGCAGTACAGCCGTGCCTTTTTCAGCACAGTAAACGAGGCCATCTGTACATTAAGAAGAGCTCATTTTGAATGGCTGCCTCAATTGCTGTGGTGCCATGATTTAATAAAGGAGAACTCTTATTCAATCAGCAGCTCTGAAAATCACACATGATGCACGGACGCATCCGTCCGGCACGCCTGCTTGGCCGCCGACCAAAGCTAAATGGTGCAGCTTGAGTGAATTGACTCCTCCTGTTTCGAGTGAGCCAAAAAACACAAAACCAGCTTCTTTTAATATCAGATACATCCCGCGAATGAATGAAGCGATGCAGAACGCTGGAGCCAAAGCAAGATTCTGTTAAGATCCTGTCAGTCATCTGCGGTTTGAGCCGAGTATGGGCCGATAAACAGAAAATCTGAGCTAAGTGCAGTTTATTTTCACCTTATCAGTACCGATAATGGTCTGTAATGAAGAACGGCTGGGCAGTAATCTTATAAAAGCCATGAAGTCAGATCAGATAGCACACAGACAGATCTAGAGAGCACAGAGTTTTTTAAAAGTAGCCAGTAGGCTGAACCCCATCTTAAGTGCGCTTTGAAAATGATGCATCTGTCGAATGGCATCGCAGTTGGATGGATGCTGTTGAATGGCATCAATGAGGTTCAGCAAAGCAGGTGAGACTGAACTAAAGGTGCGACTATGTGTTCTTGCCTGACAGCTTTTCAGGACTGAAAGCTCCATTTCCTGTTTGAAAGCTGCTTTTTTTTCTTAGATTGCTGGAGAAAGATGAAACGAGGTTGAGAAGGAGTCGACAGGCACGCCTCAACTTTGACAGGCAGAGTTTGATTCTTTTGTGAGACTAAAGGCTTCTGCAGCCTTTTGATAACAGATGAGAACATTAACAATAACTCAACTTTACATGTATTGATAGTTATTCAGCAGAAACAACAAAGAAGACAACAGAGAACCGAAGAGTGCAGTTGTAATTTTGAAACATCAATATTTATTGACAACCACAGAGTCCAGCTGACCTCTGCTAAATGGAAAGAAAATTATTTCTTCAGTGGTTCATATACAGCAGAATGGTGCTTGTATTTTCATGCTGCCGAAATATTTCCCTTCAGGCTGCTAAAACCTTCTCTAACTCATCTGCTGACGCTATTTCTCCAAAGGACTGGGAGAGGAATATGTTGTAACTTCGAATGTTTATCCTTGCATCAACGATTTCCAACAAAAAAAAATGAATAAAATGCACTTTGCTATGAATTATTGTGCATCTCGGAGGGTCTCGGCAGAAAATCTGCATGAAATGATACATTACCCTGAATTCACTATCATGAGCCTTGACTGTATGTGGTTATTTATCTTCCATTTAAGGTATGAATTTATTATAGAGGAGAACAAAAGAGGGCCATTTTCAGGCAACTTAAATGCTTCTACACAAATAAATATTTTAGAAAACAAAACTAGGGAGCCAGGTTTGTCCCATAGGCACTGATAAAGCATAAATACATAATTAATAGGCTCTCCGTCAGAGGTCCTCACATGAACGCCGTCTAATGCTCTAAGCATACGGAATGATGTAACACCATCTACACTTATTAAAGATCAAGGTCCCAGAGGATGTGACTAATGTAGGTGGCCTTCCAGCACTTACCACTTTCTAAATCGGAGGCAATGCTCTATATATCTGTTGATGTTTTTTCATTTGTTGTCGTTTCTACAGCCCTAGCAGTTTTTAGGTACATCCGCAAAGCTCCTTTTCAGGGACATGCATCAGTGCGAAGGTTGGGAGTCCTGCTAAATCATCTTTGGCTTTGAAGCACTTTTTTCAGGTAGAAGAGAATTTCACCTGGACACACTCTGGCTAATCGGAAGTCTTTTTCTGGCTGGGAAACTTTCGAGGAGGGTGTTTTAACTTGGTGCCGCATTCTCCTGAACCCCTGCAGCTCCTGATTGCTTGCAGCCCATAAATGTGCTCTCTCTGAATTCATTTGTAGGTCGGCTATATGGCACGTATTGCTGAGCTGGTGGTTGTACCAGGTATGTGGTCCTGTTTCTGGCCCTTGGGGTTCCCCGTCCTAGTGCTAATGGTCCAGCTCCAGCCTCTGCTGTGCGTTAGATGATGGAAGCAGGTTTGGTAAATAGCAAAAACGGACTGCTGTGTTCAAACATCCCTAATGGGACTCTGGTGCAAATTATCATCTGGGAGGTACAGACGACAGCAGACGGGGAAAGAGGGAGACAAGACTGATGGTATTCCGTACATGCATGCTTCCTTTAAATGGGACTAAAGGTGTGAAAACATTCTGAACAACAAATAAAACCCTGAGAGTCCATTAGAATATCGTTCACAGCTTTGGACTTTCATTTCATGCATCTTCTCTCCGTGAAGACATTATCATATATCTGCCGTCATTCCCGGTGTGATATTGAGCTGAGAAACATAAAAACACATTCCTTGCTGAGCGTATTAAGATTTACACCTTCTCTCATCTTCTCTCACTCATTATTTTGCTCCATTATCACAAAAAATAATTATTTTGAGGTGCAAACAGTCTTTAAGGAGTTTGAGTATCCTGTTAGAGTCGGTGGAAGTTTTCATTTCTCAGAGGCTGCTCTTCTATAGCTCAGGAGAGTTGGAGTGTGATCAGATATGTTCCTTTTAGAGGGGTCATTATGATAAATCTCATTCTCCTTCTAAGTACTATAAAAGCACATGGCAACTTTCAGATCTTAGAACTTTCTTCCAGAAAAAGACACTTAGCTGTAAAAATGGATTGACCTGAGCTGATTTTTTTCATATTACTTTCTTCAATAATTCCATTGAAGTTACTGTTCATGTGAAAATCATTAGTATTTGCATATGTGCACATGTGAGCGCTGCTGCAGTCTTAGGCCCTCCCCAAATGCCCTCATTGGTTGAGACACGTGATGACACCCATCCCACCCCTCCTGTGACCCATGGTTTGTCTGTATGTGTATTCAGTGCCAGTGAGCAACGGACTTTCATAATAATGAAAAACTGCATTAATTCGAGATAAAATAATTATCGTCATTAATCAATTAATACGATAATAACGAGTTAACTTGCTCAGCCCTAATATATACACAGCAAAACCCCCAGAGTTAAATCAACTCTGCTCAGAGTACATATTGTCCCAATCTACAGTGTTAAAGTAACACTGAAGCCAAGTTAAAGTTAATGGGACAATTAAGAGATTAATTAAGTAATGATTGAACATTAGTAAAGAAAACCCACTGTTAACAATGTTGTAGATGAACAATAAGCTCAGGCTTTTTTAGACATGAAAAATTTCCACATAATACTCAACCAACAGGCGGTAACATCTGATTCAGGTTACATAACCACTCTGTAGATTGGACAATATGTACTATGAGTAGGAGGCTTAACTCGGGGGATTTTGCTGTGTTATATATATTATATATATATATATATATATAAATATGTTGTTCAGTGGCGGAGCTTCTTCGGACTATTCTTGTCCCCAAGTATTAGGCTGCAGTCAAAGACTGATTGCGTCACTGTTGCATGAAGTCTGTTCCAACTTGAAAACTCCTTCTAATGCGGCTTTGAAATGCATCCTTTGTTTCCCGGGCAATGAAGGATACAACTGATGGATTCTTTGCGACCCAGACAATCCTGAGATTCATTGTGTGGCAATGACATTTTTTGAGAGAAAATGCTGAATTTCAGATGTAAGTTTTGGGTTAAACTTACTTGAATATCAACAATACAAATATATATGAAAAAGCTGTCACAGTCATAGGAGACTAGATCAATCCTCCATAATCTATACCATCCTATTTAACAATGCTCAGTCCAACCTTTGCAGAAGTCTGCATCCTTCGAAAAATGCAGCCTTCGAATTGGGACACAGCTTGTATCTACAGAATTATAAACAATAATTTAGCATAGTTTAGATAATTTATAGCCTCGGAACAAATATGGTGGGAAATGTTTCAGTATTTAAATCTGACCTTTATTTCCTGTATGTTTTTGACATCTTTGCATATTTCAGCAGTTTTTGACATTGTTGACATCTCTTTTGAAACTCTAAAGAAGGCATGTCTTGGGTCTAAAGGGTCTATATCTCAGAAGGCAAAAAAAGAGAAAGGAAACCTATAGGGATAGTTTAGGCAAAAATGAAAATTCGGTCATTATTTACCCTTATCTTGATCCAAACATTTTGAAAAATATTCTTTTGTATTCCATCATGCACATTTGAAATGACATGATATCGAGTAAATGATGAATTTAATTATTTGGGTGTACTATTCAAATAAACATGTGAATCGGCTCTCATTTCAATCTAGGAGAAGCAGTTGAGATATTAAAAAGATCTCTGTTGTAACTTTACTACAGGGGTTTTCATCTGTTCCTTTTTTACAAACATAAAAACATGGTCCAGGACTGAAATGAGAAGGTCGCAGCTTAGTCTCTGAGGCAGACGGATGGGACTCGAGCCCATGGCAAGGTTGTTTTGGACCGCAGTGAGGTTTCCTCCAGTTGCCTGTGATGTAAGTAGGACAAACCCAGGGTCCCTCAGAAGATCTCTGTCGTTTTAATATCGCTAGTGTCCAGAGGGGCCGTGAGAAGGTAGCCAGTGATAGAGTTACAGCTTCTGCAGAGGGCAAACAAGGAGATATGACACACTGCTGTGATGGGTCTTTAATGCCAGATAGCAAATGGACACCAGGGACTCGTGAGTGTGTGCTCGCACGCTTACTCCTGGCTTTTAGGGGCGTGAAAGAGTATGAATGTTGGCATAGGTGCGAAAAAGAGTGGAGACAACATTTAATTTAGCTTGTCAGTTGTCACGGGTCAAGCTGAAGGGAAAACATCTCATGTGGCAAAGAGAGCTGATGTGAGAAGAAAGCATCCATCCATGTGTTGACTGGGAAAAATGGGCATTACGATGGAAAAAATACTTCAGAAAAAACATATAGTTAAAGCTCAAGTTATCAAACTCACACTCAGTCTTTTGACCACTGGGCAGTGCCATAGACTTACAACAGATAGCCTCACTTGTCCCCGTGGAATTACAGAACCTGTCAAGACATTTAAATGTGAAGCAATTTGACGTGACAGAAAGATTCAGACATATGCTTCCTTTGAAATCATTGACAGACAAATGTCTTTGAGAATCACATGTCATTCAGGGCTTCTATTACTCGATGATTAGAAAATCTCTTCCTCTGCAAGATGCACACAGTTCAGAGGCTGTCTCACGCTCAAGACTTCTCCGCATTACCTCGCAATTCGTACTTTTCTAATCTGTCCTTACGGGGCCGTGCTGCACATTGACTTGCTGTGTGTTAGGCAGATTGAAGAGGAGCGCTGGGATGAAGCATTGACTCCGTACTGATGGTGCTACTGCTCTTTCTTTAACCCATCTGCCCTGAACTCCTCTCTCTCGCTGGCCAGAGAGAATGTCTTCATCGCTGAATTATAGGGCAGGAAGGTCATTAGCCACACAATTTCTCTTCCACACACAAAGCTCACACATTCCTGACATGCCTTCTGAGATAGGAGGGTTGGATTAATGGGTTAGTTTTCTTTTCACTTGTATTTGTTTCTACACTTGTATTGATTCAGTAGTGGAGAGTGGAAGGGTAATGGGGAACCGGGTCAGAAAATGATGTGATCCATATTTGAATCACCAGGCCATGGCTTTGACAGTGTTGGAAAGTTTTAAGGGCAGGCAACACAACGCTTTTCATTCCATTGACTTCCATTCATACATATGCGAATGTGGAGGACCAGAAAAGCTCATGCTAATTTTGTGTTCTCTGATTTGTATCGCGTGTGACCAATAGATCATGCCTTGACTTCCTAACTGAAAGAACACAAGTATTATAATTGCAGGATTGCAGTAAAGTGGAGTAGATTGTATATTTTTACCTTCTGTATGTCATAGGTGCCCAGTCCTGTTCCTGGAGATCTACCTGCATGTTTTCTAGGCTACCTGCAAAGTTCAGCTCCAATCCTGATCAAACACAACGGGCCACATTTACGAAACAAACGTACGACAGAAAATTGGGCGTACGTCCGTTTCAACAAAACTTGGAATTTATCAATATGGACATGAACGGTGGCTACGATCAAATCTCACGTCTAGTCTCAGCTCGTGTACGCAAGTGGTGAGTTACCTGAACTTGCGCAGAGCATAGTAAATACGGTGGAGATTTGTAGAATGACAGCATTTTGTTCATTTTTATTTTCCTGACTGTCAAACGAAGCTCATTAGTCGATCGCTAACCAGTAAGATTAGAATGTCCTAATCTGTTTTTTGTTGTTTTGTACAGGGCTTTAGCTTTATATGCGTGAATAGCAGCATAAACAATACCATGAGGATTCAATAGTCGCATCATGCACCTGCAGCGCTTCTGTGAAAGGAGAAAAACAGAAATTAAGGCCCAATCCCAATACCCCTTAGCCCTTCCCCTTTCCCCTACCCCTCCGTTTCACGCGTTCACGTGAAGGGGTAGGGGTGTCTCGATTCTCTTTTGGTTGGAGGGGTAGGGGAAGGGCCAGATAGCCCTTCAAACAAAGATTTTTCCGGACCAAACTTCAAACGAAGGGGTATGAATTATCTCAGCGTAAACCGGCTTCAGCGGCAACATGGCTGCCAGAGCGAAAAAGAATACACATAAATGTAAGCATTTTTGGCAATAATAAAGATTTTAACGAAAAGTAATAATTAGTATTATGTTACATTCAATCGTGAGTTCAAATTTACGGTCATGTTACTCAAAGAAACGTTTGCAAAAAACTATTTGCTAATATTTGCTAACGTCTCATCATTACTGACTGCACGATAGTGCCACAACATATTTTCATGTCTGATCAGGGTGATAATAACCCCCATAGTCATTGAGGAGGGCTAGTACCCCCAATAATTATAAATCGCTAAACCCTTTTCTCAAATATTGCCAATTCGAGAGAGAGAGAGAGAGAGAGAGACAGAGAGAGAGAGATGAAAGTTGCGTGTGTGCGCATCTGTGCGTTTCTTTTTAGAGTGAGTTTACTTCAAAAACAGAATTTTATCCTCTTGTTGTTGGAAAATATAATGTAGCGATTCAGTTTTTAAACTGTTATTAATAAAAGTCGTGGGGCAGTGTTGACAAGTTTCTTTGCTTCTGGATGTGTGAGCTGCACGATATTTGATGTGTGTCTGTGTAGTGTGTGTGTGTCAGTAAGCAGCGCATTAATATAGAACGGTAATTAAAGGCTCTAATACACACCAGCACACCAGTATATGTGTGTATTGTAGAAGCTAGATGACGTATGATGACGTGTGACAGCATAGTAGTGGAGTCCCAATTCTTAGGGGAATATTTTCAACCCTACCCCTTGACACTCTGTTCTGGGGTAGGCAGAGGGGTAGGGGAAGGGGAAGGGGAAGGGGAAGGGATATAAAATAGAATTGGGATTGGGCCTAAGTCTATAAAATTAATAAAATAAATAGGATCACACAAAATATATAAAAGGCTATAATATAATTAACAGATTAACAAAACTGGGAAAAAAACACTGTGCAACAAGTATAGGTTATGCTCGTCTTTGTGACACTTAATGTGGCATTTAATTTCTTTTCTTTATCTTTATTTGATTTAATCCATCTGATCGCACAGACGCCTCACGCACACACAAACAACATTAATTCTACCGTTGCCTGACATTTCAGCCATTCATAATCAGACTAAAATGCAGTCAACCAAACATAAAAGTTACACTGTTTATTTTAAAAGGTCCGCTGTAAAATCAGCGTGCAGCGCCCAAACAAACATTTTTGCGCATGTGAAGGATTTTACATGGATATTAGAACATGAGTGAAGCTTAAAGACTTCATGTTTAGGCTACATAATGAATAATTGTTATGCAAACAAATGTTACAAATATGGCTGAAATGGAAACTTTTGGATTCTTGTGGTATGAGACAGGCTCGTGAGCCCAAAGCCGTTTCAGTTTTGCTTGACATTTGTAAGCTGTTTATAATGAATAAACATGCCACTATAGCCTAATTTGTGTTTCATTTTATAGTTTAATATATAATTTTAAAACTACGTATTTTTCATTCTTGTTCTGTTCTGAATACCATTAAATTTAAAATATTTGTTGTAGAGTGAGGGGAACTAAATAGGCTATAATGTTTATATTTACCAGTATTTTAATATACATATAAATTACAAATTAATGCAGCCTAATTGTTTGCAATTACAAGGTTAACGGGTGTTTTTGGAGTACGATTAATTTCTCTTTCATGAGATTACTTCCTCCTTTTGGCCGGGTTTCGTTTCTCCGTGCCGTAAACTCTAGGGCGAGGCTTCTAAACCAGGGTGTTTTTAGGGGCGTGATATTGAAATGACGATTGTTTTCTGCTGCCACATTTATCAACGTGCGATCATTCGTACGGTGAGATTGGCGGCATACGAATGTTTCATGAATCACACGTGAACTCTGTCGTAAGTTGATTTGTGAGCACAGATCTGCGCTCGTTTCTACGTTATGGTGCTCCACTGCGTGTATGACGCGGCTCGGCACGGATCAGTACGACAAGGCACGGCTGGCTCGTTTGCGTTTCCACACAGTTTTAGTACCACTTTAGAGTGGGAGGGGAATATTAACATGTCGTTAAAGTTGCGGCCACTATAACTGCCGCGACTCCTGAAAAAACGTTGTATTCCGCGTCAACCCCCCCAAGCTCTCATGGATCCGCTCCTCTGCTATCAATAGGAGCGTTTCCATTACCCATCAAAGTGCGCAAATTGCGAAACCTCCCATAGATCGCAAAAAAGTAGTGCGCAAATCAGGCAATGCGAAAAAGGAATAATTAGCAAAACTGCAATGCAAATGGCTTTTTCGCATTTACAGCTCACATGGCATATGTAAAAAGTCATATAATCATTCTTCAACGTACTATAACCTCCAAAAAACACTTCATAAGTGGCCGCGATCCAGAATAAGGGGCTTTCCCTACTATTAAGGCTTAGACAAATTTCAAGCACAGTCGCGGCCACTGAAGCTATTGCGGTACCAATGCTTTTGTTATGTTTTAGTACAGGCTAGGGTTGATCAGCCGAACGCCATGCAGTTTCTGAAGCGCTCTCTTTGCGCTTCTGTAAGATACAATATAACACCTCCTTTGAATAATATAGCCGAAATCCCACTAAAATCGTTGCATGACTTACGCGAGAGGCAAAAGGTTATTTAGTCGATAACATTGTACGGAAATGCGTCATTCGCAAGACTTTTTATCGACATTTATAAAATATTGCCAAAGGTTGCGAAATCTGTAATGGAAACGCGCCTAATGAGAGGAACGTCTGTACTTCCTCAACAGCCCACGAAACAGACACTTTGGTGTAAAAAAGGGTGCGTTCGTTCAAAAAAAGTTGCATTCGATCCTCGCTGGCTGTGCTGATTTAAATCTAGAGGTTCTGTTGTGACACAGGTAGTGACGATTCTCTCCGGCCAATCCGTGATCTGCAGAGTTTACATGTCACGTTTTGGTAACGGTACGGTTCGCTTGGAACCTCAACCGAGGTGGTACTAAAAAAAGTACCAGGTACTGTACCCAGTGGAAACCCCCCCAAAAGTGAACCGTACCGAGCCGTACCGTGCCGTACCATGCAGTGGAAAAGCACCATTAGATTGATAAATGAGGCCCAAGGGAACCAACTAATAAAGATATTAAGGAGCACTTGATAATTATTTTTTTTTTTTTTTTTTTTTTTGGGACAGACAGGGTGTTTGATCAGGGTTGGAAGTGAACTCCGCAGGTAGGTAGATCTCCAGGAACAGAGTTGGTCACCACTGCTGTAGTATGTATTATGTGGAAATATGTTTTTAAAAAATTATGAAAATTTGTAGAACAATGGTAAATGTAATTGCACCTTTAATTTGAATGCTATTGTATGAAAATATTTGGCCTTATAGAGGATGGTTTTTATTTTCTTTGACATCATGATGACAAATGACTAATTCAAAATCCTGACAGTCCAAGAAAACCTAGATTCGAAATTGTTTTATCTCATTTTGACATCTGATTATTGTTCCAGGTTTCCCAGATTCGATTCGATTCTGCTTCATAACATCCTGATTTGTTTGTCATCTCCTTGGCTATATTTCAGTTATAATGTCCATTTTTCTTACATATGAAAGCTGCAAATACTGTTCTATTCACGGAAAAGAACTGGCTCATAAGAGTCATTACTGTTTGAATTGGGCTATGGATTTTCGACTAATAACTCTTTCATAACATTTCATCAATAAAAGAACATAGTTTAAGGAGTTTACATGACCTTATTCATTATTGGGTTTATTAAGTAGAATCGGTGAAAGATTGTGCCTGTAAGTGCACTGTGTAAGATGAGAGCGGGGATTGTTGAGCTGTCAAATACACTGAGATTTCCCCAGAGCTCTTAATGCTACAGGGCAAACCCCAGCGGTTGACTTTACTTCAGTGCTTTATGACACAGGATTGCCTTAAGTCTTTTTGCATTTACTGTTCTTTTCTTGTAATTCTTAACAGTTTCTTACCAAATGACTTATAAGGAGATACATATGTTGAGCTTGTGATAATTATCTCAGCAAGAAGGAGAAGGCACTTTGTCTTAGCACCCAACTTGTCATTGAAAACATGTGTCATTTTAGTTTTTACTAAAGCAAAGGTTTTACTAAACCTTTTAATAATTTGTAGCAAATGCTGTACTATAGAAATTAGTTGATGTATCATCACAGGTGTGTGACTATGGCTCATTGCATCAGATTTTAGAGCTGGAACTGACTGTGTATTTTGTGCTATTTGTAGAAGACTGAAAATTTTCCATCACACATATGAGCAGTCGTTGCAGATCAGGTGTAGATAGGAAGGTTTTGGCCTTCGGAAGGACTCGCAGTTTCCTTGGCACAGGCTTCTCTAAAACACTCAAAAGCTCTCGCCTTTTCTCTTGGGCTCTGTTTTCTGGCCAGTTGGACGAGACAAGCCGTGTCATTCATATAGCTGCGTCAGGCATGCTGGACATGTGCTGTTTTGAACTTTGGCTTTGATTGCTGGGGCGTGAAAGCGAGTCAGCAAAAGTGTGAAGTGTAAAACTGGCTGAGGGAAAGCAGGATGCTGCATGCCAACAAACATTTTGAATAAGAATTTTTGGGCTCGTGATCTTGTGAAGACACAGTTCTCACTGTGTACTGGATATTTGCATATTATACATTATACCACAGAGAAATATGATACTTTGCAACAAAACTTGTTTATTTGCCATAAAAGGTGGATGTTATTAAGTCTGTAAATGTTCTCAAATATTCAACGAGGCAGATACCAAAAATCCAAAGCATGCTTTGCTTTAAGACTATGCAAAAACAAATAATTACTTTGACTTTGAAGAATAAACATGTTGAATTAAGCTGTAACAAAAGGAAAGAAAAGATACTGAAATAAATGAGTCTTTCTGTCTTTTTTATCCACTGAGTCTGCGGCATAATTTGTCGTGAAAACATGAAAAATACATTGTCGGCTTCTGTCTGGTGGGCCTAAGTGTTAAATAATTACAATAAACTGCCTCAGGTTCCTCTAAACCAAAACACTTCAAAGAGCACAACTTCTATTTGACGGAGAAAAAAACCCTTCACGCTGTCATGCTCTATTTTTACATTGACTTCGGCTCCTGCTGAAAACTGCCTGTTTACACGTCCCATAATCCCGTTGCCCCCTATGTTATGTATTATTGTGATATTTCATCAAAGCTCTTGGGAACAGCGGCGCTGGATGCTAGAAGGTTACTCTCTGAATGAAAACACTGAAATGATGTGTGCTTTACCTGAAAAATAGACATAACTCCAGATGATGGCAGCTGTAAAAGTAGATGATGACATTAAAGGCGGTAACGAGAGGCCACACGAACTCCACAGAGAAACTGGAGACTGCAGGCGACACAGAGGTGCAGTTTCTACTACCATCGGACCCTTTTGCTTAAGCATATTTCTTGATATGTTTCCGTCCTTAGGCCCGTCTCTCACAAGAGCAACAAATGTCGATGCTGAGAAAATCTTTTCACTGGAAACGCAATGTCTCTTAGGTTTAGCAGGGTCTGCGCTCGGCCATCTGCTCGTGCTTGCATCATTCTGCTGAGAGCTCTGTCAACATGAAATCAAAATTGACACTATCTAGTTTTTAATAAAAGTCCCAGGTTGTACTGAGGATGATTCATCAGTGCACTTTATTCCAAAGATAAACTTGTTTGTAGCGAATTGTTTCATGGAAATGCAGTAACTTTTTCTGCCTGTGAAATTGCATTTCTGCTTGTGTAATCAAGGTGGGGAAAAATAATATTAACCAATAATATCGCAGCATGTTGCAATCCACTCAATTCCCGATGGGACTTACTCTGTTTCACTTTGAACGTCACATTGCTGTTTTGTATTTAAAGGCTTAATTATTTTTGAGCAGCAAATATTAATGTGCAGTAAATGAGCAATGCATTCACACATTCGTTTGTTGTTACTCCACTAGTGAATATAATAATAATAATAGATTACAGCTGTAGATATAATAGATTAAAGGTCATGCGCACACGCACACACATGCTCACGTGCAGTTCCTCCGTTTAAATTTTTTTTAAGTCACTCTAAAGATTTTTCCATTAAGTGACTCTGGGCTGCTGGCAGAGGCAGAGATGAGCGGGAAGAGACAGAATGATGGAGATCAGTAACAATAGAGGGGGGATAATTGTGCCAGAATCACAACCATCTGGTCTCAGTCTCCTCACAGATCCCCACGCACAGCTTGCAATCCTTCCTCTGAAATCCTTAAATCCTCACAATCTGCCACACTCTCTTCTGATGTGACTGCCATCACCCTCTCCTCTGCTATCTCTCTTTCCTTTCGCTTTGTCCGATCTCTTCTCTTTCGATCTCTTTCAATCTCTTCACAATATCATCCCTTCGATCGCGTATCACTACTTCAAATCTCTTTTGTTTTGCTTTTTTTTACCTTCTAGCTCTTTTCTTCTCGTCTCCTTTCATCTCTTCTTTTCAGCTTCATTCTCTTTTCCTATCCATCGATCATTTCTTTTCCGATCCATCAATCACTTCTTGTCTCTTTTCTCTTCTCCTTCAATCCCCTCTTTTCTTGTCTCCACTCCATCGATCTCTTATTTCATTTCACTTTTTGTCTCCTTCGATCTCTTCTTTTCTTTTAATCTCCTTCAATCTCCTCGTCTCCTTCAGTCTCTCATCATCTCTTTCGATCTTTTCGCCTTTTCGATCTCTTTCTTCTCTTGTCCCCTTCTCTTGTCTCTCCTATCCTCTCCTCTCCTCTTGTCTCGTCTCGTCTCGTCTCGTCTCGTCTCCTCTCCTCTCCTCACAAATACTTTCTGATGATTCATGTGTCTCTCAATTCGCCTGAGGAATACTCTAACCTGTGCAGAAAAGCTTGAGAAATTGTCGTTATTGCCCATACAGAGGGGTATTGATTCCAGCTGGTCGTAACAAGGACAGATATAGACAAAAACCTTTTGTCCTACAACCATGTTAAGCATGTACTCACAGAGGAATTCATACTCACAGATTTGCCAAGATGACTACAGAACAATGTCCTCCATGGTCAGAATGCTTCAGTTAATCTTTGTTCTGTGTTCCGCTGTTCTGAGCTGCCTGATTCTTTGAATTCCAGGATTCTTGTTTTATTTGTTTCTCTTTTGTCTCTTTAGGGTTTCTTGGTTAAACCCTGTCACTGTAGTTACTCACTGTTAGGTATTCTGGTACTCTGGGTGTGCTAAATGATGCTCCGAATGTGGCATGACATTGCAAGTCAGACATAAGGCTAGATAAGTGTTAATTGTGTGAGCCTGGCAGAATTTTCTTCACAGCTTCAGTTTTTAGCTCTATAAAGTTCTATATGTGATTTATATAGATACATTTGGATGCATTGAAAAGCACACTTTGAGGGGAAATTTGTTGTCGATAGGCTGCTAAAACATTTAATATATAATATAATATATAACTGAGAAAAATAATGTATGCATTACCATTCAAAAGTTAGGCTGCATTTATTTGAACAAAATACAGTAGAAACCTTAACATTGTGAAATATTATTACAAATTAGTTTTTCTATTTTAATATATTTTATCGTATTTATCATCATCAACAACACCAAACTTGAAATGTGGTGTTTTTAACTGATATTTTTCAGGATATTTCTTGACTGAATATCATTCAGGATTATCCCTTAAGTGGCCATTATTATACTGATTCACTTAAAAAAAAAAAAAAATCAGGACTAAGTACTAAAAAGATTCACCAAATAACTTCATTTAATGAGACACCTGAGCCTGTTTGCTTTTCACAGGTTGCAATGGTTCTATACTGGATAATTAAGAAGAAACTTTCTTGAGAATAGCACAACAGATTTGTAAATGCAATCCAATTAAATTCTAATTTCAATTTAATCGTTTTAATAAAGCAAAATCTTTTCAGGTAGGGAATACTTTTAGGTAGGAGGAATGATATTTGTTAAGCCTATAAAACATGTACCCCAGGTTGGGAATCACTGAAGTAGTTGATTATTGGACAATTAGTTGACCCTTGTGTTCCTTCATTACTCTTAAAAACAAAACAAAGCCTTAAAATCTTAAAGCTTAAAGCGATAGTTGACCTCCAAATTAAAATTCTGACATTTTCTCACCCTCATGTTGTTCTGAACCTTACTGACTTTCTCCCTTTCAAACAACCTTTGACCCCAGTGTTTTTCATTGTGGACAAAAAATGAAAAGACAACCACTGAGACATTGTGTTCCAACATGACCGTGAGTAGACTAAATAATGACAGAATTTTCCTTTTCCCAAGAAAATCCATCTAGAATTCTCTTACAGAAATAATCCATAGAGGAGTCTGATACTGACCTCTGCTGACCTGCTTGCTAGTCTTTAATGTCTTTCCAAACTATGTTTTGGTGTTTTTTCCAGATAATTATTTTGATAAGGCAAGCATCACTGTTAATAATTGCTCATTCTCAGGGTGTTCTGGGGAGTTTGTTTCAAAACCCTATGAACCTGATAGCATTGCCTGTGTTAGTTTCTTAGACTCGCGCTGACATACAATAATGACCCTATTAAGTTAGAAAATGCTCAGGACCAGGGGACCTGATGAAATGGAGTAATATCTGTTTTCCTGAGACTTTTGAGACTCCTTTGCTCACTGTTACCTGAAAAAATGCTAGTTTTCTTTTCTCAAGCACATTGTGAGGGCATAAGGTGAGAAATACTCAATCTCTGCTCACCGCTGATGAATTAAAGGCCTGATTCATTTTATATAGCACTACATACAACCATTCGATCACCTGCACCACTTTCACAAGGCTTACGTGTAAAATAGAAACATTTCATTGATCCATCAACTCAAGGCTAGACCATTCTTGGATTTATTTCCTCATCATGACCAAAACAGAAAGTCAGACTCCATAAAGTTGGAGGTATATGCAAAAGTTCCCTGAGACTCCACACCTCTTTGTAGTCCTGTTCGGGGCATTCATTACCCTTTGACATTTCACTTTATCTTTTCCCAGAGCTTCCCAAGAGCGATGAATATTAAACATGCTGCCTGTTTGTAAAGCAGCTTCTGGCTTCGCCCGCCAGCAGAATGTAGAGCTGTTGTGAAGCTTCCCTCTCCTGTGAATAGGAGGATATTCGAATCCTGCAGTTGCTTGAATAAGAGATGCAGAAATTTGTACCTCAGAGATATAATAAAGCACAAGGATCATATCTCGCTCTTTGACATAAAGTGGGCTCCAGTAAAAATGTATGTGGTAAACGGGCAACGTGGGAGCAGAGTCTACTTTATGGGGGCGCTCTTTGGTCGAGGACAGTCATCCGCTGCCTTCCAATTACTGTCCCCATGAGACTGATTTTATGAGCATCACTGTTGTTCATGGTCATTGAAACTATTTTGATTATTATAATTTTTTTAAATTAAACTAACGTCGACACATGTCATGGCTTGCCCAGGGCCTCTGGCTGAGAGGTCAGGGGAGGTCAGACGTGAAATTCATAAGAGGCACATGAACAAAACTGCAACTGAATTTGAATTAGCACCAGCCGATCGTAATATTAGAAGTGGCTTATTGCCGGGGGATGTCAGCTCAAATAATTAACATGCACAAATAGCAGTAAGTCTTGCGGTAACGTACTATGTGCAACCGAGCAAACCTTTGAAAGCTTAAAAAAAACATCATCTTTCTTTTGAGCGGGGAACTGTGTATTTGTAGCAAACAAAAAAGAAACAAGCAAGCAGACAAATAAATAGATGGAGTAAGAGCATAAATAACATAATAAGTGTGTCACAAAAGGTCACATTTCCGATTACAAAGACAAACCACCTCACATTACTTCAGCCAGGCAAAAATAACACCTTAGTTTTATGGTATCTGCTTCTTATTTCACAGCGAGTGAAGCAGTTATGGGGTCATAGTCGGCCGCCCACGAAATTAGTCCCGTGGTTTGCCCCCCTTTAAGGGCTGTTTCGTTAGTCACAGGTGACAGAGAGCTCCACTAATTACAATGAACATGAAGCTCATCTCACTTTGATCCTCACCGCTCTGAAAAATCAGCTTAAAAGAGAATATTTCAACGCTGAACTTTTGTCGTGTTAAAAGTGTATATCAAAGACTTCATCAGCTCAATGCTAACGTCAGCTGTCTTTTGCTTATGTGATGTAGCTCCTCAGGATTGGTAACAGAAAATGGGCTGTAATGGATTCACTCAGGAATGTAAATGAGCCATAGCAACAGTATTTCATTTTCAAGAATTATATTCAGTGCATGCATTATTCTAAATAACAGGGAATTTGCTATAGTGCTGGGTTAAAGTATTGATTGATGAACACTGATCATATATGGGTCAAAGACCCATCAAAACAATAAAAGTTTAATAAAGCTTTAGCCTATTCTCTCTTTTTTGTTGTTTATTAGAATAAGTCCTGTTTTAATTAATTAATTAATTAATTTTTAATAATGGCTTATCATACTTTTTTTTTTTTTTTTACAGATTTACAGAAGACACCCACTAAAATGACATTCAGTGCAACAGTAGTTCATATACCAAAAAGGCATATTTAGAATAAGAATCATTAGAAGACTATTTAAATTCATTGTCATTTTAAATCTTTAACAATCTTTGCCACTGTCCTTCAAACCACTAAGTTTTACTCCAGTTGTCAGTTGTTAAGTTTTTAATAAGTTAAATTAAAATAACATTTAGTATGATCACTTATGAAATTGTTGTTTCATTGTTACATAAATATAAGTTAAGATGAATAATGATGGGAAATATTACACACATATTTGATGTTTCACACAAGTGATTAAAACAGTTAAATTTAAAGGGTCATCGGATGCCCATTTTCACAAGTTGATATGATTCTTTAGGGTCTTAATGAAAAGTCTATAACATACTTTGGTTAAAATTCCTCAATGGTAATGTAAAAAACACCCTACCCTGTAGCTCTGTTTTCAGCACGCTGTTCTAGTCCATGTTGCTTTAATGCTAATGAGCTCTGCTGACCACGCCCCTCTCTTGCGTGGGGTGACGAGCAGAACTGTAAACTTCAGCCGCGAAACTGGCTAACTAGCACATATTAGGGAAAGAAAAAAGGAAAAGTTCCCAAAAAGAATTTGCAAAGATGCATAAAAAACCCTTATACTCACTACTTCTGTAGATGAAGCTGGATCACGAAGATTTCGGTAATTAAAGGGGTCATATGATGTTGCTAAAAATAACATTATTTTGTGTATTTGGTGTAATGTAATGTTTATGCAGTTTAAGGTTAAAAAAACACATTATTTTCCACATACTGTACATATTGTTTCTCCTCTATGCCATGCCTTTCTGAAACACGTCGATTTTTAAAAAACTCATCGGTCTGAAAAAGCGAGATGTACTCTGATTGGCAAGCTATCCAGTGCGTTATGATTGGCCAAATACCTCAAGCGTGTGATTGAAATGTTACGCCCCTACCATACTGTAATGCCCTGTCCGGGGCGAGACAAAAACATTAAACACTTATAAACGAGGCCATTTGTTGCATCCAGTGCGGACAAATTTGGAGGGGTTTTTTTTTTTTTTTTTTTTTTGATGAATATAATGACTTGTACTGTCTTTTACGCGTTGCATCTCGCCGCGTAAACTAAATCATGTCTGCCCAAAAATTTGTGATTGGAGAAATGACAAACAACAAGCCTACTCTACACTACCAAAACTCACGTTTGAATCATCAGCGGCAAACACTTTAAATATAAAAAACATACTTACAGACTGTGAGTCAAAACAGCTGGGGGGGGGCAATTTTTGGGTAGTCTACTCTACCCAGTGACGGCGCTACACCGGGGCTAGGGGGGCTATAGCCCCGTCAGAATTTTTAATAGCCCCGGTTTAGCCCCATTTCTTTATGAAGTAACTCTGACGTCATCAATATCATTTATTTTCTTAGCACCCCCACATATTGGTCTAGCCCCCCCTTAGCAAAAATTCTGGCGCCATGCCTGACTCTACCAGGATCAGGAAACAGTCCTCCATAAATGTGCTGCACACATATGGATATTTGGGTTAAACTGTTCTGGAAAAGTGTTGTAAATAAAAATTAACCACTGATTAGTGGTTGTGTCCTACAAGGCCAAACAAAGTAGTTTGGCTTTCGCAACGAAACACACAGCGTCTTCACAGCATGGCGGAGGAGGTGTCAACAACAATAAAGTTACGCCTTCTTTCTTTGCGGGAACATTTGGGCGCCGTTATGCAAATCTTCCCACATCGTGACATAGACATGTGGGGGCATGTTTAAACGAGGCATTTTAGGAGGGCGTCGATCAGTCTTAACTTTTATAAAGAATATCTCTGGGTTGAGGCTTTAGTTTTTGCAACTTTACAGATCTTCTTTGTGCGCCAAGAGCTTGTAACACTCCAAAAAGGGAAAGGAAAATTTTTAATCGCATCATATGACCCCTTTAAACGGATTTAGGCAGATTGGGGATCGGCGCATTCCCTTCAAAAATGAAAGTAACGTTAATCCTCTGCGTCTTCAGCGGCTCAGATGTTGGGAGTAAATGACGTATAGTAAATGCTATGTTCATTATTACAAACAACAAAACATCTCAATCCCTTAGGAGACATTCTTGTCTTCCCCTGCACCGGAGTTGACACAATGGCGGGAACAGCTCACAGCTCACTCAGGGCGGGTCTAAGGTAAAATGGCCATGTCAATCAACCATCGTGGGACCGGCCTGTGCAGCACTATGTCATTCTGACAGGAATCTCAGATCGGCTTGATTTGAGAAAGGGGTAAAGATTTTAGTAGATTTAACAAAAAACCACTGGGTGGATTTTTATCATTATAGGGTGGTTGTGTACACACACTTCCAACACACATTTATGTTCAAACAACAACAAAAGTGAATTTTTCATCCGATGAACCCTTTAAGACACTTCAATTGCATTTTGAGATTTCACATAAAAGTTATTTAAAACATTTATTTAAGACCCTTCACTTGCATTTAATATGCTTTCTATATATGAAGAGTTCCTTTGCAAAACCCGATAAACGCCACTTTAAAAAAAATAAATGATGCGTGCATTATCTCCACATACTGTATAGCGCGATCTGAACCCTAAATACGTTTTGTTAAAAAAGCCAGTATTGTCCACTTTCAAGGCATCGTGAGTTCATGTTTTACTGCAGAAGCCGATAAGCATCCTTGTTGTTTGTGAACAGAATAGGTGCCATTTACCAAATCAGAGCGCTGAGTCAGGTCGTTGTAAAAGCGCCTATCACTGAGGAAAAGACGTGCTAGCTGAGATGAGTTTCGTCAAAGCTGACTAAAAGTAATCGAGGATGGATAATTTTGACTAACTCAATGAACTTGTGATATCTTCTTCAGGGCGTAAAAGGAAAATAAAAGCGGAATCTTTTGCACGGAATCTTGCAAAAGCAGCGCGTTACAATGGTGAGGGGAAAAGCTCCCTGTATTGCATGTAATCACAACCATACAGTCTATGATCACTAGGGATGGGCGATATCTTATCGTTTGCGATATACCGGTAAAAATTCTCCACACGATAAGAATTCGTCTTCCCGCGATAATAACGATAAAGTCTAGTTGTTGACATATTTCTGTGTACGAATGTGTGGAATGACGTGAAGGAAGCGGACGTGAAATTGAGCAGCTCCTTCTACAATCTGGAACAGGTTTGGATAGGGCTGTACAGCGCGACAAAAATCGGCCTTGAGTAAATGTACTACAGTAGCACGTGCGCGACAACAGGTTTTACAAACCTGTTGTCCAACAAAGATATTTTAATTTATTGACATGCTTTTTCTCCATGTTAACTTCATAACATAGTCGAGCGTTTGAAATAACTTATTTTTGTGATCAGACGTGGTTTTGTATCACAGAATAAGGCAGAAATCATACTATTTTATAGCATTATATAGAGTGATAAAGGCTATGTCGATTAGCATTGCATTATAAATATACTTTATCCTTATAAAAAATACCCAAGATTGAAGAACACATAAACCATATATTTTGTGAATAGCAGTTTATTGTCTTCAGCGGTCCTCAGTTAAACTTTCTTGATCGCGTTTTATTCAGATACAGCGATCACTGGATACTTTTCATGGAGCATTACTTCTACTATGCATATGTGGAGTTTCTGCGCAAGGGCGCCTTCCAGTGTTGCCAAACCACTCCCTCAGAAAATCTCTAGAACCACCCTCAAAAGTCTCCATTTTCACAAAAGTCGCCAAATATGAAAACAAAGTAAATACAGATAAATTTGGTAAAGGTAAAGGAATGATATATATATATATATATATACAAAAATATATATATATATATATATAACTTTAGCAAAGGAAACCAGTATAAAAAAATGATGACAGTATAAAAAATATAACAAAAAATTCTGAAGTGAAATTAAGAAATGCTTGTGATCTGCAAGCACATCAAACATGATGGAAATGATGGAAAGACACAAAAGACACAATGTTGGGAATTTGTTTTATGTGTCACCAAAGTGCATCCCTGTCCTGCTCAAATACAACAGATAAGAGATATTATGATTCTCCAAAAACAAAAACTTTATTCATACAAACGTATTTCAGTCAACACACTCTATTACTACAAAGTAAGTGCAAAATACTGCATCCCAGCCCACATGACACGATGATGCATGTCTCTCTCGCAGTATCTGGTTGACATGACTGTGCATGAATTGTGGTATAACTTTTGTGTCCGTGGTTAAAACAAGATGTTCATTTTTTCTCCACCATCTTGATTGATGCTTATAATGAAATTGTGGTGTGCGTCATGGCAGGCGTGACGTACTGGTGTGTTCACTGCGCAGACTCATTGGCATGATTGAGAGCAAACGTGAGCGGTCACGGGCCTACGGCAGGGTGTAGCCAAGTAAAAAATAAAAAAGTTTTATTTAAGCTAGTTTTATTTAAATATAGCTAAAATAGCTCCTTGTCGCAAAAAGTCACAGCTACAATGAGAAAGTAGCTAAATTTAGCGACAAAATCCCCAAATTGGCAACACTGGCACCCTCCGGCTTCCAGTATGAATTAAACAGTCATTACATTACGTGTGAACTCAGTAATGCTCACAACACCCTATTTTGGGTAAAAATAGGAAAGATAATAGTTTTCTCTAAAGCAGTGGTCGCCAACTCGTCGATCGCGATTGACTGGTAGCTCTTTATCACTGTCCCAGTAGATCCCGAAAAAAACAGTAAAATAAGTACAAAAATGCATTACATTTATGGGGTTATATTAATGTATCACTGAAGGGAATTGTCTTGGGAGAAGTTTCGATGGCAGTGGCATTTTCTTCTCCGTATAAAGTGCAACTCTGCTTTGTTTACAGCGGTAAACAAGGAAATGCTATATTGCGGTCGGTTCATAAGCAGTGTTGCCAAGTCCGCGGTTTTCCCACGGAATTGGGCTACTTAACACTGCTGCCGGGGGTTGTTGTTCATGTCCGCAGGTTAAAGCAACCCCAATAACGTGATATTTAGTCCCTGGAATGTGAATTTTACTGGAAGATCCCCGCCGAAAAACATGTATTTTACCCCTGGAATGCGAACCCTCCTCGAAATGGATTGTACTAGTTTTATTGCCGAAAACCTGGCAACCCTGTTCATTAGTGCCACCTGCTGTCAGAGAGTGCGTCTCATTCAGACATGCTGTTTTTGTTTTATGCAGCAAATAAATAAATAACACCTAAAGTCAGACCATTCAGTTTTGGTTTTAAATCCTGAAAAGAATCTAAATCAAATCAAAAACAACTGCTTGACAGATCATGATTGAAATGCAGTGGTTGCCTCTAATTTCAAATGGCTAGATATTTTTGTTTAAAGCCAGTGTGTTTGTTATAAAGCAAATAGCCAATAAATAAATTTGCTTAAAAATCAGTATCAGAATCCAATTTTCTATTTAAAAAAAAAAAAAAGAAAGAAAGAAAACAAAATCTGATTACTGAATCAGCTCGGGGGCATCACTAATTAAAATACTAAGTAAAAGGCCTCAAATTTGAAGTGCAATCTTGAAGTGATAAATATGCAAAAAACTAAAAAAAAAAAACAGGAAGGGGGCAAAAACCTATTCATGGCAATGTATGTGTGTGTGTGTGTGTGTGTGTAAAAAAGTAATTTTGGAAATTAAGTGAAAGGGGACACCAAAATGGATCCTCTCTCTCTCTCTCTCTCTCTTATCTCTCTCTCTCTCTCTCTCTCTCTCTCTCTCTCTATGAATCAGAAGCAAATCAAATTGTGAATCACAATTAAAAACAGTAGCCAGCCTGATTAGCTAGTCACTTTAAAAAAGAAGTTTATAATTCAGTATAGTTTACATTAAAATATAAAGCCCACATTTAAGTATTATTAGTGTTGTAAGTGGATAAAATGCAATTGAAATGTAGAATACATCTCCGTAATCGATTGTGTAGAACAGGTTGAAATACGTGAATTGGTAATGCTAGATCAGGAGTCAATAGTGAGACATGAGCAGTTCTGCTCTCCCAGTGTTTTGCCTACTGCTGTACAAATGTTGTTCTCTAATGTCCAGTAATGTCTGCCATAATCAATGTTCCAGATAAACGGAAAACTTTTGCAAACCATAATATTGCCTCTTTGGCTTTCCACAAGTTTGTTGTCCTGTTTTGAGAGTAGATTTGACATCAGTTCAATTTACCCTGACTGCTCGCGTCTCTCAGAAATGACGTTCTGCCGCTGTGTGCCGTTCAATAACTCCATCATGAATTCGATAGAATCTGCCCCTTCATTTGCGCTAATGTTGGTCGTGGCTCATTAGCCAAGCTATGTTAACCTCTGCTGGCTGGCCTGACACGCACCACACACCCCGGCAACGACAGGCTTGTTAGACTATTCACATTAACATTCTTAGCAACAAACACAACCCACTCTATGAAAAAAACGTTACACACTACCGCTCTTCTGTATCGACTCACAAACGTGTGAGAAACATTCACAATGCAAGACCTTTATGGGTTGTGAGAATTCTCCACCCCCTCTTTAGAATTCAGCCTAATTGCATTGTAATGTGGCATAATAAATTATGCTGATGGTAATTACTGCACAGAGAGCAATGTGTCTGTACTTTCAGAGTGAAAGTTTCTGTGTTGTTTAGATATTGTTGTTACAATTTGTTTTGGGATGAATACCAATTTTGTGCGAAGACCAGTGGGGAGTAACTAATTACAAATAGCAACACTGCGAGCATACCAATATTTTGCAGTAGCGCTGCATTTTCAAAATGGAGTGCTTTTTCCAGAAATACCAGCACCAGCAAATCCAAAGAGGGAAGTTTGGTTCATTTTAGTGAATTGTTTAATTTGAATCAGTTCGTTCACCTGGTTAAAACAAAATGATTCAGAGATTGATTTGAATTGTTTATAGTCACTGTTTGAGATTGACAACTGTATTCACTGATTTACTGATGCGAAAAGATTTGAATCATACAACAGTTTACAGAAATATGAAAACTTCCAAAGCCAAGTAGCACTTTGTGTTAGAAAATAACGTCTGTAAGCGTAGTGACCAGTAACTAAAGAATATATCGAAGATGGCAATGTTCATAACAACAGAACGTCTTATCACAGTCGATACAACGTTATGTAGCGTCTCGACCAATCTGACAACACACATAACTTGTTATTGCATGAACACAAAATATTCAGTAGATTAACAAATCGTCACAGTCCCCTCATTCAATAGACTGGATGCCAGGGCTTTGGCTGAACACCATCCCCCACCTTGATCACAATGACAACTAATCATGATATCACTGGATTTATGGCCTAAAAGGAATGCAGGGGATAAACTCCCTCATTTTACTCATGGGCCGTAGGGCACAAATGACAGACACAGAGCAATTGCCTTTCTACTGATTACTCCTAGGAAAAAATTACTTGAGTGACACACCCGATTTTATTCAGGCCGATTGGGTTAGTATTGCTGTGTCTGGATTTATCTGTTGTATATGACTATTTTTATGCATGTTATGATAGACCACTATTTAATATAACCTCACCTATATCATGTCTAGTATCTATGAATTCGTCTTCAGATGATCTAACTGAGAGTGCATATTACATTCTGATACCTCTGCAACATATTGATGTTCTAAGAATCAGTACTAATTCGTGCCTCAACACTCCAGCGAATTACATAGGCAAAATACCATGCTTACAGACAAAGGGCCATAAAAACACAGAACTCCCACTTGAGATTCCGGACATCCTCATTGGACAAGCCCATCTTGAGAGCCGTGAATCTCTGCAGGCTATGGACAACGGCCACACTCCATGTGACACGCTCAGTCGGGGTTGTTGAATTCTGAGAGGAGGTGAGAAAATAACGCTCCCGGAAACGCTAGCTTGGCCAGGGCTTCGGCCTGGTCCTTTCCATTATTCAAGTTATTCTGACGCAAACTGGTTCTTTCTCATAAACCAACTTCAGCAAGATCTTGGGGCCATAAGATCGCATCAGGAATCTTTGTTCATACAGACATGCAAGTATCAAACTTAGTCTCATTAATTAATACATTAAGTATCAGTTACACCCTTTTACAAAGGTGTGTTTGAACTAAGAATCAGACGTTTTCCCTCAGGCTTAGACGGCTGGAATAGCAAAATGCGTTCCATAAATGTCATTCATTTGTTCTTTCCTTAGTGCTAAACTTTACCCTTTCCTTACCAACTGTGTGTTTGTGTATGTGTATGTTAGACCAGTTTTATGTGTTTATGTAGGATGTTAGACTAGTTTAAGTTTTTATGTAGTTAATAAAACCTTACTCGTATCACACTTGACGTTGTTCATTGTTTGCTCATAACCGGAGTCACTGATCATGCAGATTTACGTTACACACTTATAGAATTGTACAGTAAGAAAGATATTTCCCTAAACCAGGAAATTAATGTTCTTAGAATTAACAAGACAGTTGACCCTAAGAGGTCAGCTAAATATCTACAGCGGATTTAAAATATTCATAATTAATTATAACTAACTATGATTAATTATTCATATTTCCCATGAGCTAATTCGCTACAGATTTTGGTGGAGACAATGCGGGTTGTGATTCCAACGAAGTTATGAGTTAACCCACTGGCAACTAAAGTGTGTGCTTGATAGCCGGTAAAATAGGATGATTCAGAGCTGTGGGCCCTGTTTGCTGGCTTGTTTAGATGTAGATAAAGTGGGGGTTTGAATTGGTAGCGCTATTATAATTGGTAGAGTCTTTATGTATTTCCTGTTTAATGGTAGCAGTGTAAGGTTAATATGATTTTAGCAAAGAAACCCTAATTTCACTATTAAAGCATAAATCTGTTCTGACAAAGCGTAAGTCTGAATCTCAGCTCAGCGGCAGGTCCAAACTGTACCATAATGTAATATGCTTTAGTGAAGAAAATGTTCCGTTCATGTATTTCATATGACTGCTCATGGGAAACATTTACGTAAAATTAATGGTGTCATTCTAGCGTAGCTAACTACGAATCCAACATTGCCTGTGAAGTGAATGTGCTGTATTGACTAATGAATGAATTTGTATGGGAAATTATACAGGTGCAGGTGGAGCAGACTCACAGCAGTGCAAGTCTGCTCCACATGCACCTGTTATGAGCTTGCATTGGTCTCCTAGCAACAAGTGACCCCGGAAGTGTGAGCAGACTCAAGTTAATCTGACAACAGCACCCACTTCACAAACCTGTGTGTAAACAAAGAATTGCGTGTAAATAACGCTAACTCTTAAAGCTAAGCCCTTTACCTCAACTGCTAACTGTTAGCATACGACTAACGCTAGATAAGCGTGTAAAGTGTAACTTTCTAACCACAACTCTCTCTCCCTCTCTCTCTCTCTCAATTTCAATTTTTGTTTGACTTTTTTACCTTTTACTTTGAGTGATTATTTACATTTGTTTCGCACAACTGTACCACTTCAGCCGAAATGATTGTATTTAAATGAGAATTTAGTAATATCAAATTTTCTTATATTTTTGCATTATTACATTTTTTATTTTTTTTTATTTTTTATTTATTCCCCTTTTACTTTCCTACAGCTCTTAGGACCCTTTTTTATTTTATTTATTTAATTTTTTTTTTTTTTTTTTTTTTTTTGTTGTGTTTTATTTTTACCTTATTTTATTATTTTCACCATCACCATCGTCGCTTCTGGATAGGATTACAGTAGTTCTAGCAAATGTCGTTTCCTTAACGAGTTATACAGTTTATTAGTAGCATAATCCCTGTTTCCACTCTACTTCTCCTCACGCCTCAGTGCAAGGCCTAATACGTTGAAGGGCAGCTAACATTGCAACACAATGTAGGCTAACATAAAAATAGAAACAATTCCCACTGTTTCTTTTACTTTTGACGAGGTATTTGGTGGGTCCCTGCTAGTTTCGCTAACAGCCTAACCCTAGGGCTCTGAAGTCTATGCCGCACACCACAGTGAAACCCTGCGTAGCTGTAATTCTTAGCGCACAAAAAAATCCTAAAATAAGTAAAAGTCCCTTTTTTTTTTTTTTTTTTTTGAAGTTCATCTTATTTTATTTCAGTTTCGACATAGTGACCAAACCCGTGAACCATCAATAGTATAGCCCGGTCATCAGCTGACTGCTCACAAAAGTTACTCAAAACTTTTCATTTGTGTTTCACGCACACAACAAAAAACTCGCACCCTGACCCAGAGGATAGCTGCCTCCAACCAGCTGTCATACTTTACAATCACGGCTACATCCGCGTTCCCTTAGAGTTAGTGCACACACCTTGTGACGACACCGCGCATTAAGGGAGCATCTGATGTCGTCGCGCATCCACAGCTTCCAGCCCTGGCAGCTCACCAGGGACCACCTGCGACATCAGTCTGCAGACTGGCTCAGAAGTCAGATGGGAGCCAGCGGAAGTCGTATATAATTCACCGCCTGCCCTGTGCACCAAGAAAGGACACCAGCGGATGCTGATGACCACCTAAAGCGAAATTGACCGGCCTCATCTCTCCCGGCCCAACCCTCAGGGCCTCAGGACAGGAAGGTGATACGTGCCTAAGAACTGCAAATCAACAGATCTCCAGCGAACTTGACCTGCTCCCAGCGACGGAAAGCACCGATCACGGATGCACCCTACGGCCACCCCACAGAAATGTGCGAGAGCAAGCAGAAATCCACACGTCGTTCCAAAGAGGCCAGCTAACAGCTGCTAAACACCGGCGCCGCTGACCAAGCCACCCACAGACTTGCAAACCCGACTACCTGTTTGCCACACAAAAGTCACTCTTAAATAACACTTTATTGTGGGGTAACTCACTGAAGTGAGAGCAACCAAATCTACTAGGCCCTTAACACAGGCCCGCACTGAGAGTCAAGGTCAGGGTGAGGTCCAAACCCTGCCTCAGCAATTAGAGAGGAGCTTGACTTGGTTCAGAAAGAATTTAAACAGTCCTACCGATTGCGCATAGACTTAAGCAAAAGACAGCCGGTTGAATATCGGTCGCCAGCAGTGCAAGCTCTCCACGCCTGTGCACAGCTACGAAATGGGGGAAAGGGAGCCAAAGCCTTCTGCTTGACACTTCACAAGTCAGCTCCCTGAAAACCTCTGCAGCTGCAACAAAAAAAATTTTTCAGGCGAACCGAAGCAACGCAACGAGGTGAATTCAGTGTCACAAATGATCTGAAATATGCTTGCAGACCACAAGGAGAACAGATAGGGAAAACACGAAACAGAACTTCCCTGGCCAGCAGGCCCACCCCCTCAACCAAAAGTCCGAACCTGCGAGGGGGGGCAAGAGCCACTGTTCACACGTCACCAATCACCAGCCACAAGGGGGTGGGGCAAGGACCTGTCCAGAGGATCACTGCAGACACACACACCGTGTGTCCCCAAAGACCCCAACGAGCTGGCCAGAGACAACACATCTGGCAACCTAAATACTCTCAGACCCAGAGTCTGAACACGGACTGATCGCTGCCCCAGACACCAAGCAGGGCCGGCGTGAAACTCCCCATGATTACTACCACAGACTTTGACAAACTTAATCCAAAGCTCACAATTACCCTGGGATAGCGGAAGACACCAGCTGCAAGAAGGCACCTAGACATTAGGGCCTGCCGCACAATGCCTAAACAACAGCTGCGTAACCTGACACAGAAAGCCTTTAACAAGCACAAGGCCTCCACAAAAGGTGTTTGTCAAACCCCACTGAGACTGAACTTCACAACTCAGAATCCAAAACCAGAAGGCACCCAGCATTGCCACAAAACCCTTCTACAGAAAGCCCCTAACCAGAAGAGGACAGAGCCATCACCATAACAACAAACCCAAGTTCCAGACCAACCACTGGGAAAAGGCGTCCTCATCCTGCAAACCCCACGGTATGTCCAACAGCAGTCCACAACAACATCCTCCTCCACACAACGGAGACTACACAAGGACAGCTGGACACGCCTAACTCTGGGTTACAGGAGCTGCTGACACACACAAAAGAGCTCCTTGAACAAAACTCAAATAAGGAATACTGAGAAGGACAAACTTCTGACTCCTTGCCTGCTGCATCACAGCATCAGGCCCCTCCATGGGAGGAGCATCCCTTGAAACCGGTCGTCACCCCTAGAAGCAGCCAGACAACGTTTGATTGAGCAGCGGGCCCACATGCCCATCAGCGAAAGCTCTACCAACACAACTCTGGCAAGCTCAAGTCGGTGCCGCCACATGAGCCAAGCGACACCGCAAACATCAGTTTTCTAGTGACGTTCGGGCAGAACAGAGCGCTAACAACCACCTGCTGCCTCCTACAATCATCACTAGGTCAGTCTGAATCTCTCTGCACGCTACAAAATCTCCATAACATTTACCTGCAATCCCTGGAACCACCTGCACTCTCAACAGTGAGAGTCTAACCCAGCTGTCCCACAACATGGGTACCACAGATAGCCTACTGGCCAACAACATCAACAAAAACATCCTACCAGGACTAACTCACTTCAGGATGACAGGAGACACAGCCTCGACACCTGCTGCATAAACTCGAGGACCCACACCTTGCTACAGCATACATCACCACAGCACACCACCAGACAACATCCAACACGGCACCAACAGCCAAAAAACCACCACTGGCTCCCAGCCGTTAGTGCCAGGTGTGTGTTCGATTGTTCAGCACCTTGACATCGCTC
>JADLZN010008177.1:0-36265 GCA_018155175.1 Sinocyclocheilus anophthalmus | reverse complement strand
TTTATTTAATAATATATTATTAAATAAATATATTAAATTATAATTATAAATGGTCCCTGGACCTCATGTCTCCTGGAAGGCTGAACCCTGGCATGAGCTACAGCAAAAAAAAAGAGTGACTATGACATAATCTTCCTAACCCTTCATCCAAAAACCCTTCCAGCACTAATTAACTGACGACTACAAATGCAACACACAGATCCTCACACATACAAAATATGTTTAATTACTAATAGTGGAATTATGCAATTCATCTTAAGAGCGCAACACCATCTGCAGTTACTAAAGAGATATTGAATGTCAAACTGTAGCACAAAAGTACATGAGATGACCCTTACTTTACTGCTCATATCTGATTCCACTGTTACAAAGAAGTTTGACGTTCAATACATCCCCAAGATTAAAACAAGACAAGGACCACAGGCAACACTGTCCAGCATGGCCAAGTGACTGCAAACATGTACACAAGTGTTTATGCATATGAGTTATAAGTGGATGAAATTAATATTCTTTTTTTAAATAAACCGTTCCTTGACATAGCGATAGATAAATGCCACTTTAAGGAATATTCTGGGTTCAATACAAGTTCGGTTAACAGCATTTGTGGCATAATGCTGCTTAAAAAAAAGTATTAAAAACTTACTAACAAAAAATATATATATATATATATATTTGTAATTATTATTTGAAACGTAAAGCTGTTTAATAATAATGTACACAGTTTGTGTGGTTTCAGGCTTTTCGTTTACGTTTTCACATTAAAACCACATCATAGAAAATAGCTAGGACTGAACTACACGATGATGCCGTTTTGAGGGAGGAGCCGTTCCGCTGTGCAGGTTTTTGATTGGTCGAACTCGCTGGCGCTTTCGAGAAACTTCAACAGAGCTCTGCCGCAGAATATAAACACGACTGATTCATTTCTCAGTATGTACTTCGGATAGTTCAGAACGAAGACAAGAGAGACACAACGAAGTGTACTATTTAGACAAGGAGCCGCAATTACGCCCGACAGAAAATATCTAATTCTTTCAAGGTAAGTTAAATTTCTCAAATTTACCAATGTTCTTTTTTTATGTTTAAGCCATAAACGTGAACAGTTACACCAATAGCTTGAAATCAGACATGAAATGTATACAGTAAATTATGTTTTATCCTACACTCATCAGTTTCACGATTAAATATCCACAAATATGTGATTAAGAGTTGCCTAATTAATCAATAATTAGGGATTTACTAACGTTTCTTAAACAAGGATTATTTTTGAGTGTTTATTGTTATTATATTTAATAAAACATTATTCTCGTTTTTCAAATGATTAGTGTGAACATAATAACATAATAAATTAATTAATTTATTGAGACAATTATCCACCCCCCCCCCCCCCCCCCCCCCCCCCCCCCCCCCCCCCCCCCCCCCCCCCCCAAACAACTGATTTAACATTCATTTTAAGAAAGTTTGTGGTTTTACATCACTAATTTTTTTCTAATTCTTTGCTTGTTGAATAAGGTGACATTTACAAAGAAATCCAACATGTCGTCTGCAAAAGGAGTTGCTATTGGGATTGACCTGGGCACCACCTACTCCTGTGTGGGGGTGTTTCAGCATGGAAAAGTGGAGATCATCGCCAATGACCAGGGGAACAGAACAACACCCAGCTATGTTGCCTTTACAGACACTGAGAGGCTCATTGGAGATGCAGCTAAAAACCAGGTGGCCATGAACCCCAACAACACCGTCTTTGATGCTAAGAGGCTGATTGGCAGAAAGTTTGATGACCCAGTTGTGCAGTCTGACATGAAGCACTGGTCTTTCCAAGTCGTCAGTGATGGAGGAAAGCCAAAAGTTCAAGTCGATTACAAAGGAGAAAACAAGACCTTTTACCCTGAAGAGATTTCCTCTATGGTCCTGGTGAAGATGAAGGAGATTGCTGAAGCTTATCTGGGGCAGAAGGTGACGAATGCAGTTATCACAGTTCCTGCCTATTTCAATGACTCCCAGAGGCAAGCGACTAAAGACGCTGGAGTAATCGCTGGACTGAATGTCCTCAGAATCATCAACGAGCCCACAGCTGCAGCCATTGCCTACGGCCTTGACAAAAGCAAAGCTTCAGAGCGCAACGTCCTGATCTTTGACCTGGGAGGAGGCACCTTTGATGTGTCCATCCTGACCATTGAAGATGGCATCTTTGAGGTGAAGGCCACAGCTGGAGACACTCATCTGGGTGGAGAGGACTTTGACAACCGCATGGTGAATCACTTTGTTGAAGAATTCAAGAGAAAGCACAAGAAGGACATCAGTCAGAACAAGAGGGCACTGAGGAGGCTGCGTACAGCATGTGAGCGAGCCAAGAGGACACTCTCGTCCAGCTCTCAGGCCAGCATTGAGATCGACTCGCTGTACGAGGGCATCGACTTCTACACATCCATCACCAGAGCTCGCTTTGAAGAGATGTGCTCAGACCTCTTCAGAGGAACACTTGATCCTGTGGAAAAAGCCCTGAGAGACGCCAAGATGGACAAATCTCAGATTCATGACATTGTGTTGGTTGGTGGATCAACAAGAATTCCAAGGATCCAGAAGCTTCTGCAGGATTTCTTCAACGGCAGAGACTTAAACAAGAGCATCAATCCAGATGAGGCAGTGGCTTATGGTGCTGCGGTCCAAGCCGCCATCCTCATGGGAGACACATCTGGAAACGTCCAGGACCTGCTGCTGCTGGATGTGGCTCCACTGTCCCTGGGTATTGAAACCGCAGGTGGAGTCATGACTGCACTCATCAAACGCAACACCACCATCCCCACCAAACAGACCCAGACCTTCACCACCTACTCAGATAACCAGCCCGGTGTCCTGATCCAGGTCTATGAGGGAGAGAGGGCCATGACAAAAGACAACAACCTGCTGGGTAAATTTGAGCTGACAGGAATTCCACCTGCACCACGTGGAGTCCCGCAGATTGAAGTGACCTTTGACATCGATGCCAATGGAATCCTAAATGTGTCCGCGGTGGACAAAAGCACTGGAAAAGAGAACAAGATCACCATCACCAATGACAAGGGCAGACTGAGTAAAGAGGAGATTGAGAGGATAGTGCAGGACGCAGACAAATACAAAGCTGAAGATGATCTGCAAAGAGAGAAGATTGCTGCCAAAAACTCTCTGGAGTCTTACGCCTTCAACATGAAGAACAGTGTAGAGGATGAGAACCTGAAAGGCAAGATCAGTGAGGATGACAAGAAGAAAGTTATTGAGAAATGTAACGAGGCCGTCAGCTGGCTAGAAAACAACCAGCTGGCTGATAAGGAGGAGTATGAACATCAGCTGAAGGAGCTGGAGAAAGTCTGCAATCCAATCATCACTAAACTGTACCAGGGAGGGATGCCAGCTGGAGGATGTGGAGCTCAGGCACGCGGAGGATCAGGGGCCGCTGCTCAGGGGCCAACTATTGAAGAGGTGGATTAAAATACCTCAGGAACTGAATGGTGAAGGGACTGATAAACCACTTTTCTCTTTGACTCTTCCATTTATTTATTAATGTTTTTTTGAGGCCTCATTCCATTATGATTTCTTTTCCTCTAATGCTCACACCTTATACAGAATGTTCTATCATTGCACATTTATTAGTTCACTCCATTTTGCTACTAAAAAAGTGTTCAACTTGATATGACTTAGTCAATATGTTTTGACTTAAAAATAAGATTTACATTTTCTAAGAAGTGATTTAAAATGATTTATCATGCATGTTTTTACTGTTACATGTTGACGAATGTTGTGGTGAAACTAAATAAAATAGTTATTTTAAATTGGGTAGTTGTACTCTTTTTTTAAAATGTATTCTAAAACGAAATAGAAGTACAGTTACATAAGATTTCTTTAAATAAAATAACAGTAAAGGTGGCATTCACAATCAAGACTCGGGCAGTATCCATATACTACGGGCTTTGTCACATTATGGAGTATGATATATACAATATACACACACACACACATACAGACATCAGTTTTGAGTTTAAGGTGCAGTTTCTCTAATGACTTTAGGCTAAAATCCTTCTTCACATTTATGCTGTAGTTCATGACATAAGCAGCAGGGGTCAGCATGTCCTGACTGTAAAACAGACAACCGCAGATTCCTGGACCTCATGTCTCCTGGAAGGCTTCTTAGTTGAACCCTGGCATGAGCTACAGCAAAAAAAAAAAAAAAATCTTCCTTGATTTTAGAAAATGATACTTCATCCAAAAACCCTTCCAACACTAATTAAATGACTTCTTCAAATGCAACACAGATCCTCACACATACAAAATATGTTTAATTACTAATAGTGGAATTATGCAATTCATCTTAAGAGCGCAACACCATCTGCAGTTACTAAAGAGATATTGAATGTCAAACTGTAGCACAAAAGTACATGAGATGACCCTTACTTTACTGCTCATATCTGATTCCACTGTTACAAAGAAGTTTGACGTTCAATACATCCCCAAGATTAAAACAAGACAAGGACCACAGGCAACACTGTCCAGCATGGCCAAGTGACTGCAAACATGTACACAAGTGTTTATGCATATGAGTTATAAGTGGATGAAATGAATATTCTAAGAAAATACTTTGGTGTGAAGTTATCTCTCTTTTTTAAATAAACCGTTCTTTGACTAGCGATGTAAATGACCCCTTTAAAGGAATATTCTGGGTTCAATACAAGTTCAGTTAACAGCATTTGTGGCATAATGCTGCTTTTAAAAAACATTATTCAACTTTCTAGAATAATGAACGTTTTTATTTTTATTTGAGTTGTAAAGTTAAATAATAATTTATACACTTTTTATGGTTTTAGGCTTTTCGTTTACAACTTATCAAGTTGTTAAATTAGATAAACCTTTACACAGAAAAGGTTAGTAAGCATTTTTTCCCCCACACTAAAACCGCAATATAACATAATTATATCTTGTGGTGATACTATTGAAACATTAAGTATTTTAAGATTCACTGTAACCCACCGTCTTGTTTTTTTTAGAGAAAAGGATTGACGTGGAATTATTGTGGCAATCAACATTAACGTTTTTGATTGAGCATAACTTGTACTGAACCCAGAAAATTACTTCTATTGAACTGAAGCCATTCGTTTAGTCATCAGTAACACATTCAACCATCATTGTAACAGCTGCTGATGAGTTAATGAGCACTGAATTAAGATGCTGATTAGGGCAATTATGTTGCCATCAGGCATGTGTGTCTCTGCTGTGACTGGAGCCAATAAGCCACATGTGCATGAATGTGAGCATTTCAGGAAGAGTGTGAAGCCACCACGTGTGAAGAACAACATTTCAGGCCCTTTCCCTATTAAGTTTAAACAGTGTCCCTTGGCATGACAAGGACAGCCCTTTTGGGCTAAAGCATGCTAATCAAAACATGCCCCATCACAGAAAATACAACCTCAAGAATGGAAGAACAATAAAAAACCCTCGTCAAAACATGAGCGGGACAGTAAAAAGGATTTGCATACACGTATAGCATGGACACATGACATGCTTTTAAAAACATCCTGGTACATCTCCATGATCCATACAGTACATTTAGCTGTTTTTTTTCTCTTCTTTTTTTTTTTTTTTTTTGTTTTTGTTTTTTTTTCTTCCATAGTAACACTTAAGTCTCAAGTGTATGGGAACAAATATTGTAACTTATAGTGGACAACTGCACCTTTAATTTATTATTAGAAAAATAGATGCCCGAGTGTATTTCTATACTCACACCCATGCAGAATGCATACTGTTTACCTCTAAGCTGATCCCGCCCAGTGGTGTTTACACATTCTCCAACCACATATACACTCAAAAACCAACTGAACATGGTAGAATATTTATAAAATAAATGGTAGTAAACAGCATTAAGTGTTTCCTTTTTAGCAGAGAAAAATGGCAACTGATAAAGAGAGAATGTGCAAAATTATCTACAGTAAGTTCTAGAAGATATACGTGTTTGGATCCTATAAGAACTGTTTTATGTCAAGCGTGACCAGGTGTGCGTGTGTGCGTGTGGTGTGTGTGAGTTTCTTTCTAGACTTACACTAATCAACAAAGTTACTGTAAACAAGCCTGCGAAAGTTGTCTTTCTGTCATTTTTCGGCATTCTCACATTTGGTCTTCATTCTTGCACATATGCAAAATGTGTATAAACGTACATTTTATCATTACTGAATATTTATAATGTTAAGGAAGATTTTTGTCGAAGTATCGTGAAAGCATAACCAACTAATCTGCTCGTTATTGTTAAAAATATTTTTAGATTAATCTGTCAGTCTTTGCCCACTTTAAGCCTGGCTCACACTACAGGAGTTTTAAAATCCTAACCGATTATGAAATATGGTTGCAGCACACACATAAGGAGAATCTTTGCAGAATTTATTGCCTCAAATCTTAAACGTGCACACACTACAAGATTTTAACATCATGGCACATCACACACTACAAGATATTAAGATTATCATGCCAGAGGGAGCGCCTGACGTGATCTCACGCAGCAGATCATCATTTATATTTCAGTGATGTTTACATATGTTAGCTAGCGTGCTAGCTGCTTTCTACACTCACCCGGTACATTCAAAACTGAGGCGATTTCACTCTAGCGCTTCTCTTTCTCCTTACGGTTGTAATACGTTTTCGACACATTATACAGACAGTCACTACAAAACATCAAGAAGCAGTTTCCTCAGTCTCCACTATACAATGGAGCCGTACAGCAGCTGGTTTGTGGTCGCGCATTGGCTATTGTGAAAGTACGGACGCGAACATTATAGCCGTAGTCAGCCGATTAAATTCCTAAATATCAAAACCATCTTTGAGCTGATCGGGGTGGCCCGATTTGTGTGCGAAGGCCGATCGGGAGGTGCAAGATGCATCGGTGAATGCCTCCATTACCAGATAATCCGCGCCGAACATCCGGGAACTGCAGACGATCGAGGTGCTCGACAAGATTTTGCTCCGAATCACAGAAGGGGGAAATCGGGCTAAAATTCGGGCTAAAATCTTGTGTGAGCCAGGACTTAGTTGATTTTGTTGAACTTCCGTTTTTTGAGTTTGTGCAACAACACAGCTAGCAGTTGTTCAGGCTGGTCACTGAGAGAATTACAAAATACAAAACACTGAAAACAAGGGTGTGGATAAGAAAAACACTAGTTACCAGTGTAATTAAAAAACAATTAATTAAAATAAGAACGATACAAAAAATAAAGAGGGCATTTGCATGATTACTTAAGGTAGCATAAAATAGTGAACAAAATAATTGTAGTATTAGATAGTCTCTAGGCGTACATAGGCTACAGGAATATGCACTGCAATAAAACTTACTATGATTTATTAATATATTAAGGGGGGGGGTGGGGTCTAATGCTGTTTCATGCATGTTGAGTTATTTACACTGTTGAAGAGTTGGATTCTCATGCTAAGCATTGACAAAGTTTCAAAAAACAATTTGGACTTGTGACGGAGTATTTCTGTGCCAAAAATATTACTTCCGGTTTCGTACAAGTTTTTTTCCATCGTGGTTCTTAATGACGTAAACGAGGGGGGAACTCCTTATATGGGCATTTCTCCCGGAAGAATGCGCCCGCGCACGTATAGACCAGAGCAAGAGCGAGATCGCGCCCATCAACGCGTTTCATCCGGCGGCAGCGATGCATGGTACTTGCTAGGGAAGAATGTCTCCAATCCAAAGAAATTTGTAAGGGAAAGATAACTTTGTTCATCCTCCTAAAGAACCCAGCATTATGTAAACAGTGGATACAATTAGTTTTTCCGGGGCAGCAACGGAGTTTAGCAAGTGTGTTTGTTGACGAACGTTTTAAAAACAAGGCCCAGTTCGACGCTGGATAGCACATCGTTTGATACTGAAAGATGGAGAGGTCCCAGCTATAAAAGATCCTGGTCATGATCTGGAACTGCAGACGGTAAGTGAAACGGCATCAAAAAATGTCTGTTTTGTTGGCATTCGGCACCCAAGTGCTCATCACTCTTTAGCTCCACCCACGGCGCGCCTCCAGGAGACTCGGATTTTTTCGGGAAAATCGTAAAGATTATCTTTCTTTATACAATATGATAAAATAAAGACTTTTTGGAGATATGAAGGGGCATAACTACTCCTCTAGGTATCAAGTAAACATGAGATTGGGTGAAACGGTGTGTTATGTCCCCTTTAATGACGTCGACTCGAGTTTCATCACATAAATGTCGACTTTAAAAAAATCTGAAGTCGTTCAACCCACATACTAAAAAATGTAAATCTAAATAAAACAAATTAGAAACACAAAACACACAAAAATTAAAACGACAACTAAAATTAACAATAAATGAAAACAATATTAACTGTGTAAGGATATATGAATCAAATATAAATAAAAACAATTAATAAGTCGAAACTTCAATAACCATAACATAAATACCGTTTTGGCCTGAATATAAGACGATTCTGATTATAAGACGACCCTCCTTTTTTCAAGATGTACCTTTTGGAAAAGGCTTTTTAAAAACCAAATCGTGTTTTTTCTCAGTAAAACACATTTGTCTTCAATTATTTTCATATTGCACATTTTTCCTATTTTAATTTGTTTTGAAAGTATGGTAAAAACTGGTCAAAATTTTTTTTTTGTTTGTACCAACAATCACATTTAAAAACTATACACTTTTTGATATACCATAAAAAATAAAAAGAAAAGGTAGCCCATCTGAATTAGGACATTTTGGCTATCCATCTAATAGTAGCCTACCAAAATCGTATTAACAGTAGAAGTTAAATCTTACTGTAGTCTTCCAATCTGGGTACTGTCTTACGTTTTAAAAAATCACAAAGGGAGTTTGGTCCCATAAGGCTAACGTGACAGTCACGACTCAGGCAGCTGTAAGCTTTTACTCGCGATCTTTACAACACGCTTTACATTATGTATTTCATGGCACACTAGTTTTATGCATATTTGGCGCACCTATTGTTGTGGGTGTATTATTGAAATGTCAAAGTCTAGACCCTGAATATAAGACGCCCGCGTTTTTTCAGATGTATTTCCAAGAAAAAACATCGTCATATATTCGGGTCAATACGGTATTCGTCCATTAAAAGACACCTACGAAACATGAGCATCACCAGACGATGGGACCAGTCAATCTGCTGCTCTGATGTTGAATGCTGTTAATTATTATGTGTTAGCTGCTACTGTAGCTAACGTTCAATGGGTGAAAACATCAAGGGTTGCTAAGAAATAGACTGTGGGTGGGCCTGGTAAGGATAGAGTCTGACAGCAGAAACAAGAGGTCACACCCAAAGCTGAATAAATTAACCTTCAAGGGGGCAGAGAAGTGTGTAGTTGTGTACCTGTGTGTGCTGGAGACGAGAGTGTTATTGAGGGACGGCCCGTGTTGGGCTTCTTTGGGTATCCTCTGACCCATCTTTCTTTCAAGGGAATACCCAAGGACAACTGCTATTATTAATAGTGATAGAAGCTGTTCCAATAGAATGTTCCTTCACTGTAAAGCTGATAACTGTTTTTATTAACAGCAGACGGCTGACTCAATACCTAACGTACGCTCAAAACACATTCTTTTCATCTGCCAGTTCCAAACCAACCCACATAAAATAAGTTTGTCCTTGCCTTCATGAGGTCTGTGCACATATTATTTCACAGAGTGGAGGACTGTCAAACACCTAAATCATCAATGGTGTAAATGTGATGAAGATGTTTTTTTCCACAGATAAAAATATGTATAAATAGAATACTAAAAGGTAACTTTAACCACAATTCCGTGCTTACCATATAAACTCAGAATGGGAGATATACAACTACAATCTGAGATCAAAAAACTACCATTATATTTGTTACTTTTGATTTTGTGGTGGGGAAAAACAATCGTAATGGGAGACGTAACATTTCAGAAATTGCAACGGAATTTTTTTTTTTTGAATTCCAAGTTTAAATCTCACAATTCTGTGTTTATATCTCACAACTTTGACATTTTCTCAGAATTGAAAGAAACAAACAGAAAAATAATTTTTTTTTCCCCTAATAATATGCTAATGTGTTAATAATATGCTGCTATTTTCACCCAACTTAAATAATGAAGCAAAATGTTTTATTGCATTTGCTGATAAGATAAAATGGGAATACAATGTAAACACTGTATAACACTGTAGAAATGTAAAACATTTAACTTGTGTAACCTAATGTAGAAATAATGAAATAATATTTTTCACATTTGGCAAATTTAAGTGACTTAAAACATTTTTTATGCTTTTGTGCCAAACATTTTTCAAAGCATGCAATATCCCTTAATAATGTGATTGTACAAAACATTTTTAGATAACATTAAAAAGTGCATTTCTGGGTTTGTCTAGATGATCTTGAACACATTCACATATCATATGTGTGCGTGCTGTCTGTGTGCGTATATAGAGGCGTTAGTCATTAAAGACTGGATTACGGCTCCATACTTTGGAGCCACAGATTCAAATAACCAAGAATAGGGACAGTGCCGAGAATTTAACACCATTCCTGTCCAGCACCTGTCACACACATGTACACAACTTACTGTACACGTGTGTAAGATGTGTGAAATCACACTGGCTTCTGCATCTGCTAATACATTCATATTTATTTATGAATAAAAATGTTAAGAAGGAAAGGCCACAGTAATCACTAATGAGTTTGAAAATAATGTATTTATTAGTGGCAGTTAACAAGAATTGACAGCTGTCAAAAATCCCTAAGATGTTGTTCCCCCTTATTTTCCCCTTCATTACGTTCTCTAATTCCTCAAATGCACATTTTTACTCTGTCACTTCTGATCTTTTTCTTCATATTTGTTTTCCTAACTCCATTCTAGACTCCCCTCATTCGCCACTATATATATTTAACCTTCAATTCATCCCAGCATCTTGGCTTTCCTGAGTCCCTCTTCTCTTTCCCTTGATCCATCTTCCTGTCATCAGCAGCGTCTCTGTATGTTCCCCGGGCCAAGTGCAGACCTAAAAAGGAAGACACATACACAATGACAGAGCTACAGAAGGATAAATATACTCATAAAATGAGGGAATGTTATTTCTTAAATCTTCCGGCACTAACCGGTCAGTTCCATGTGTCTTATCTCTCTCCAGTACAACATCAGACCGCTGCCCCGTCAATCACTTCACCAGAAGAAGATCATCACTGAATCAATTTCTCTCAAACTTCCTGTTTTTAAAATTGAAGTGCTTTGTGCTTTTGTGTACCGTTATCTTTCACACCTAGCAACTCTTACTTTAGCAGGCTTTACTGATAACATAAAATGATATGCCATATAACTGTAATATTGTGAAATTGTATTACAATATAAAATAACCATTTTTTTTAAACACGTTAAAATGTAATTTATTCCTCTGATGCAAAGCTGAATTTTCATCATCCAGTCTTCAGTATCACATGATCCTTCAAAAATATGCTGATATGGTGCTCAAGAATAACAAGTCTATTATGATTATTATTATTATTATTGTTGAAAACCATTAATATTTTGTGGAAACCGGGATACATTTTTTCCAGGACACTTGGATGAACAGCTAGTTCAAATTTTTTTATTAATTTTGAATATAAGAATTTCCCAGTGAATGGTAAGAAATCATCTACCACGTTTTTGCAGCAATGCGACCCGTGCTGCAACATGAGCACAGACATGCCAGCAGCACCGGGAGACATTCTGTGCAACGACAGGGTTGTCAGAATCATGACACATAAGCACACCTGATGGGGCCCAGGTCAGAAAGGGGGCAAGGGGTCAGAGTTAAAAAGTCACAGAGAGTCAGTGGTGAAAAATATGTCAAGTACTCTGAAAAGAAAAAAAGAACAGGAGAGAAAGACAAATACAACTAAACAGGATATCCGAGGCCTGTGTGTGAACTGTAACCTTAACACTTACTAAGAACCTGAATGGCTAAATATCTGCTGTAGCCCTCACGCTCTCCGTTTCTTCGGCCACACAAGAGCTGTGAGGGTCACCTCCCTTCCACCATCCTTGCAATAAACATAAAAATCGAACAATTGGGTTGAGCTGCTGCTGATCCACGTCACTCAGATCTATTTATACAAGACACACACAACTGCTGCTCAATCTACAGTTACATAAGAAGCTAAAGGACCACCAGCCCCCCACCGACACAGAGAACAGGGTCTAGTTCCACGGTAACACCTAAATAACAATAGTCAGGGTAGGAGAACAAGTCTTCACACATATATTTAAGTGAGGAGATGCAGAGAATGGATTTCAGAGAATATACTGAACATTGTGTGTAGACAAGAATAAAATAACTTTATTTGCCCATCTTTATTTCCCAATAAAAGAAAATAATTTTATTTCAGTTAGCTGCAAAGTCAACATTTATAATTTGTTCTAATTTATAATTCAATTCTAAGTTTTTTTTTCATCTCATAGTTTTCATTCTATGTTTTTCATCTAATATTCCTATTTTATTGCAATGTACACTTTTTTTTTTAATTGTTTTAGTTTTAGTTAATAACAATACGGATTGTGGCATGTTCAAAAAATCGTTCAAGTGAAATGTTGATGGATGAAAACATTATTTATCTGATGGGGGAATTAAATGTTCCTACTCTTGGAAACGACAAGCCTATAAGTTCAAAGGGCAGAGTAGCAGCTGAAGAGAAGCACAAACTGTAGGCACTTCATGTAGGCATGAATATGAGGTGTGAATAAAAGGAGGGGCTGAAGGATGTTTTGAGACAATTACTCACCCATATGATAGTCTAATAATGCTCTGGTGTGCCGGTATGTGAAATGCTAGGGCTGCATGTCCAAGTGCCAAAATGATAAAACTTTTTGCATCATTAATTAAATGTCCCCAATAAAATAGAATAAATAAATGACACACTAATAATTATTAAAATTGATTTTCATGTTGTTTGTCTAATGGTATGGATTTAGTTTCAAGTGATGTTAGAATGATGATAGGGGGGACCCCTCTAAAGCAAAAGAGTCTGCGACTTGATTTAACTGACCAACTGATCATTTGTCACTTTCAATGTCTTAAAATATGGTTGTTGTTGTTGTTTTAACCCACTCATACAATATAATTTTAAACAAATAAATATCTTCACTACACAATACAAAGTAAAAAAGAATAAATATTGCATGCAAAACTTCCCTACTTCATCTATTGTTTTACTATATTCATTAGTACAGTAATTAACTGTAAGCATTAAGTTGCATTAAAAATTAAGTTTGCTTAAAAAATGTTATAAAAATGAATGAACAGCCATTAAATGGGCTAAAATCATACAATGGTTTCTTCCTGTCCTTGATCTGGTTTGGCGAAAATGATTTAACCAGTCATCTATCACTGTCTATTCTTCTAAACAATCTCTCAACAAGACAAAAGATCTACAAACTTAGAGACATTCAGAATCTAATGTCTTAATTTCTACCTTAACAGTCCTCTTTCGTTCATCTCTTTCTTTCTCTCTTTACACACTCTTGCTAATGAATCCCTCCTCAGCCTGTTTTACAACACATTTGCCATGTCTGAAGAATTGTTTTAGCCTCACACACTTTTTCCATAGCTGTTCATCCTGGGTGCTAATCCTCTCTGATGATGGAGATCTGACGATCTTCATATATTTTCAACAGTGTTGGGAAAAGTTACTTTTAAAAGTCATGCATTACAATATTGCTTTACTCCCCAAAAAAAGTAACTAATGCCCAAATTTTTTGTTTGGGGGATTATTGTTTATGGAAAGAAGACGCGGCCTAGAACAGTACCATATGCACTAATACATTACTTTTCTACTTTTTGTCCCCTGGGGTGAGTTGACTTATACCCCAAAGGTTATATTTTTGGCAAACTGTAAAGGCCTTTCACACCGAAATAGTGAAACTGCTATAAGCCTGACACAGCGGAAGGACTGCCTCTGCCCCTCACTCCTGCTTTCTCTCCCCATGGGGGCCGGCGAGGTGTCCGTGATCCATTGGCCCCACTGTCCCTTGCGTCCTTGTTTGACAAAGTAATTTTTGGTGTACCTGCAAAGTCCTGTGGGTATCCTATCGTTATTTGACAAACCGTCCTCTGCTCCATCCCTCAGCTGACACAACTCGCTCTCTCTCTGCCGAGATCGCGCCCGCAGATTCTGCCTTGTTTTCACTCAAGGAGGATTCGCTTAGTTAGAACCACTCCAACATTTCCACAGCGTCTCTCTTGTATTCACGCTACCAGTCCACCGATAATGCTCGTAACACCACGCGGACTGACCGTTTTTCCTCCCCCCCAACGGCCCAGCCCCCATGGTCATCCCTCACTGTATATCAACATCCCAAAACCATTTGAGTGATCACTCATTCCCATGTTCTAAAAAACAGACCCCAATTTCAACCCCGCTTTTAAGGCTGCTCACCCCTGCTGCAGTTTTCACCCAATTGCTCCAAATCACACCCCTCCATCTCTCTTCCCAAGGCCATGCCCCTTCCTCACCATATTGGTCTGATTTCAGCCAATAGTGGGCCTCCTCTGGGTGTGACCTGGGAGATGGTTTGTCTGGTGTCTTTATAAAACTCTACAGAGATGGGTGGAAGTTTGCACTTTCTGTCAGCCCTGCGCTCCAGAGTGAGGAGAAGGAGAGAGAAAGAGAGAGGGGAAAGAGAATCAAGGGGCCATCTGTTTTTGTCCCTATCCCACACTTTTAAAAAGTGTTGGTGCGTACTCTCTTTTGTTTTGTTTTTATAACTAGAGGATTCAGTAGTTTCTCAATGACCTGTAAAAAGCCTTAAAACGGGATTGTCTGCATTTCTCTGGGTAGGAATCCAAGTCATCTACATCTCTTGTGTGTTTTTTCTTTTTTTTTTTGAAGTCTCCACTTTGAGCAGACAGGATGGAGAACTCACACATCAAAGAACCAGCAGAATGCCTGGCCTACTTCGGCGTGAGCGAGACCACAGGCCTCTCTCTGGATCAGGTCAAGAAAAGCCAAGCCAAGTACGGATTCAACGGTGAGGAAAGCATGGTCAAATGACGGAGGCATCTGAAAAATCTGAATGGATGTTTGATTACAATAAAACAATGTTGGGACGAATTAACAGAACATGCCATTTTGAAGGGGAGGTAGCAAGAATTCCCAACTTTGTAATAAGAACATGCTTAGTTGTGATTAGTTGAGAACAGACATCAGACTTAGACAACAAAATGGAGGAAAATATTTAAATAGTTATAGTGTCTCTCAAGACTTTTTTTAAAACTGCAATTCAAATGCATTAAAAAATTAGAGAAGACAGCATAAATCTCCAGAAGTGTTTTCAAGAACTTGAACAGATGCACTTATCCATGCAGTATAATAACATCAAGTTGGAAAAGCAAGATTAGAAGATAAGGAAAAGAAAGAAGAAAAGCAAAAATGTAACAGCTGAAACACAGAGGGGCCATGTTAAGCCTACAGGGACTTCAGTAGAAGGTCAAACAGAAGGACAAATGGCTAGACTTCATTTCAGAATGAAGTATTATACCATCATTTAATATGCTATGTTATGGTGGTTGATGATGGGAAAGATATTAATGGCTAATTCTAATGGTTCTGTTTCTACCCACCTCTGCCATTCATTTGTCTACTGGACCAAATTGACCAATCACAGAGCTGCCCGCTGAAGAAGGTAAGTTCTCAATTTACTGTTATTATAGATTTATACGACAAGACCTAGATGTAGAATTGACATCATGTCTGTTTTTTATGCAAATCAGTTGCTTTATTTGATTTATGCACTTCTCTTTTCAGTCAAACAAAGATCATGATTGGTGTGCTTACCAATTTGGTCATATTGACTTTCTGATTGAACTATATAAAAAAACCTTCTCTCTCAGGTAAGAGCATCTGGGAGCTGGTGGTTGAGCAGTTTGAAGATCTCTTGGTCAGGATCCTGCTGTTGGCTGCCTGCATCTCTTTTGTAAGTAAATAGAAACCACATAACATTAGATTTACAGTCACAGAGCTGTAACATTTTAATGAATGGACAGGGTTTCATTTAGAGGTGCAGACAATGATTAATAATCTGAATGTGAAGGACAGGGACACATTTCCCACATTCCCATCTGTTCCTGTCAATCAAGCCATATGGTAACCCTTCAGCCTAGAGCATATAATGGGTAGGCAGTAATCCAGCTGTTTATATGTGCCAGGTATTATGGGACCCTTATAGTTACGTGAAACAACACTGCTAGCATGAGGTGCTAGGCATCTTTTCTTAGTCCCAGACATATACACACCCTCACTCTTGAAATCTGAGTACTTGCCGCTCTGATAATGAACGAGTGACGGCACATAAAACTGACGTTCTTTCTTTCTTCCAAATCGGTTTAGGAATAAATGAAGCAGACAGCATTAGTTCTGCTGTTTTGTTCAGGCCTTCGTCGAGCCTTATCACAGCTGCCATTATGGCCTTAGAAGGCCAAGATAGAAGCTTTGAGGAGAAGCAAGGACAGAGAAAGAATAGAGACAATAATTCAATAGTAAAGTACTCTTTTTTTAAAGTATGAAAAAGCGACTTCTTTTTCGCAGGGTGGTCTTTGTGGGATTTCTGAAGACTTGAAGTGTCGCGTTGAGCGTTGTTAGTATCGTGATTTCATCTATATAAGTGCTTCGATAAGAAACCAAGTTGCCCATTCGTCCCTGGATTGCTTAAAAACAAAACTGTCCAAAGAGAGAGCACACTCAGGTAAATTTTTAATAGCTGAGGCCATCAGCTGGGAGAATTAGTTTTGACAGAAGAAATACGGTGAAAGAAGGAACCTCTGTAACCAAAGGCTCAGGAGCCATGACATATTTATGCCTGAATATGAACCAAAGGGCTGCATCGTCCTTCAACGTCTATGTCTCGCTCCCTCCACAGGCCGGCAGATCCATGTGGCATAGTGTGCATTACATCTGTAGCATCTGAGTGCATTATTATTATTCAGAAAACAAATCGAAGTTTGATACTGCTCTGTCCTTGAACATTAAATCAAAATATACATCACTTATTTTCCTTTTGTACCACAGCGCACTTGCTCAGGGCTCATGTGAAGATGGTAAATATTAATATTAGATCTGTGTTTTAACATAATTTGTTGGAATGTCATTTTTGCTATTTGATGCTTTCTGAATACTGTAATTAATGGCATGTTGATATTGTTCAGTTGTCTAAAAGAGACATTCTGAGTGTAGATTATTGGTTATGGCAGTACAATATTGACCAACAACCAATTACAAAACACTCCCACTGAATCTATTCACTGCAGCTCTTTAGAGCAGTGCTGTGTGAGAGGCCTGTTTTGGTTTCAGTAGCATTTTTTCATGTACCGTATAAAGGAAAAAATAGGATTTTTTTCACCCTAGTGTTGTTTTAGTATCATTGAGATACAAGAATTGGTTTTTATTTTTAGATTTTCTGTTTTAATTTTAATTTTTCCCAACCTTCCGAAGGAGGTTTCGGGAAACAATACACATATGGACATTCTTTAGGTGCATATGGAAGAATGGAGGTGATTTAACCCTCTTGGAATGGCAGAAGTCTGCCGGGCAAACACGGGCTCGAGGCTATAACGTGGACTTTGCACATATGGGATCCACTTAGGTCTTTCTTATGGAACCCAGCCTTCTACCGGTTCGCGAGGATTCAACGAGTGAAGGCCTGGCGCCGGAATCTCCGCCACGTCTGGCCGCCGAGGGGACGGAGGAACTCAACAGAGTCTACTATATGGACTCTCTGGAGTGATTTAGCAAGCTGACCCGAAGCCGGGGCCACTCAGTGCTTCTACCCATTTGAGGTGAGTGGGACACAGTGAGGTACCGGTTTACCACCATGAAGGCTTATAGAATCTAGTGAACGTGGTAGCCGCGGTCGCACACCAGGACTGCACGATTACAGTATCAAGCCGCGAGGTCCCCCGCCGTGCCATTGAAGCCAGCGGCACAGGAGATTTGCAAACACACACCTTACTTTTGAGTGAGCTTGCAACCTGAATGGGCAAGGAACACCCTGTGCCTGATAAGCCAGGGTAACGGCATCCACTATCCAGTGGGCCAACCTCAGCTTGGAGACAGCCTTCCCTTTCTGCGGGCTCCGTGACAGAACAAGAGCTGTCTGGGTCCTGAACACTTTTGCGTCAGGTCTTCGACGTAGCACATAAGGCACGGACGGGAAGCACACAAAGAGGGATGGGTTCTGCTCCTCCGAGGGCAAGCGCTTTGGAGGGTTCACCACATGATCTGAAGGGAGTTAGCGTAGTAGAGAGGAGTAGCGGGAAAACCTTGGGCACTAGCCGGGCAGGGCCCTCAAGGGTTACTGGGAATTCAGCCGTCCCGCCGAATTTAGGGCATGACCATGAATCGTTGACCGAATATGCGTGCAGGTCCCCTACCCTCTTGGTGGAGGCCAATGCCAGCAGGAGCAAAGTATTCATCGAAAGGACCTTCAGCTCAACCGTTTGCAAAGGCCCATGTTTTTTTTTTTTGGGCCCTGCTGTAGTGCCGTGAGCACTAGTCAGGTCCCAAGAGGGTATAGAGGGGGGGCATGGAGGATTTAGCCTTCTCGCCCCTTTAAGGAACCTGACGACCAGGCCATGCTTCCCCAGCGACCTCCCTTCTACGGGGTCGGGGTTAGCAGCGATTGCAGCGACATAAACTTTAAGGGGGGAGGGAGACAGCCTTCACTCCAACCACTGCTGCAGAAAGGACAGCAAAAACTCCCGATCGGCATATTCGGGGGTCTTTCGCCAAGAGAACACCACTCAACAAACAAGTTCCCCTTTCACGCCTAGGCGTGTCTAGGGTAGGGACGGGTGCTCTCGCCGAAACCGAAGAGTGCTGGTAGGGGAGTGCAGGGAAATCGGTGTCGGACTACCTCTGGGGTTGAGGGGCACTTAGAACCTCGCGTACCGTGCAGGGACCAGACAATGAAGTTGGCAGGTCTGGTCTGCCAAAAGGGGGGCGGGTTATCTGAGGTCAGTACATCCTCCTCAGAGGAATAGGCCCAAGTAGGGGGGGCGTCGCGGGGGCAGGGAAAGATGAATGCCTGGGGGAAACCAGGTCCGGGTAGGGGGGCCCAATAGGGTGCCACCAACCAGTGGGACTGCCTGTCCTCCCTGGACCTTGACCTGGAAAGAAGCCAAGGGGGGGAAAAGCTTTACTTGCGAAGAGGCCCCGTGGGCCCGCTGTGTGCAGTGCGCCGTGCCGAGTGTTCTCTCGGAAGGGAGTAGTAGAACAGCTGGCAGTGAGAGGTTTTTGGAGAGGCAAACAGGTCTACCCGAGCAGCTCCGAAACGTCCCCAAACCAGCTGAACCATCTGGGGATGGAGTCTCCATTCACCCGGGAAACGCAGCTCATGACAGCTCGTTGGCTGCACTGTTGAGCGCCAGGAATTGGGAACCGCACGAAGCGACTTCAGAGGCGACTCGCAGACACTCTTGTCGGTGAGTACGCAAACACGGTCGCTCGTTGTTGTGCAGACTGTACTGCTTGCATAGTAAGCGCCTTGAGACGGCCCAGGGCAAAGGTGCAAGGCCAGCACCCGAGGCAGTGATGGCCAGTTGCGTTGGGGATATCTTTTTAGGTTCCACTTCCCTGACAATGCAAGCCCGTTGCGTGGGCCCCCAAAGGTGGTTGAGGCATCCGTGCAACCACAGCTTTGCTGGAGGAACTGCTCGAGGGGGCACTACTGCCACGAGGAACGCAAAGGTGGACCACGGGGTGCAGTTTGGTGGCTAGGCACGGTGTCAAGTGGGACGGAAAGTGCCGCGTTGCCCACGCCGACCCATCGGGGACTCGGCAGGGCCAGGTGCTTGCAGAGACTCATTAGGGAGCAGCCCTAGCCCGGAGTGACTGCCGCCCGTGCTGCTATATGCCAGGAGCTCTGACAAAACTGTTGCAGGTGTGACCCGCCTTCCCTCTCTTGAAGTATTTTCAGAGCTTAAAACCGAACTCTGAGGATGTCTGCATGAAGCGCGTGCTGTTCTTTCGGCACCAAGTCCACTCCATACCGAGACAAGAGCTCTCGGCGTCGGCTGATGCAGTTGCTCTTTTCCTCAGGTGACCCGAAAGCCAAAGGCTGAAAGTACCAATCCATGTGTTGCCCACTGATTTGAGGGACTGAGCGGAGCATGAGCCCATACCCTGAGTAGTTGAGGAATGCGAGCCCTGTTTCGTCATGGGCCAAACAAGGGCGTGCTACCGTCAAACTTTCGTTGAGGGACAAGGGGGCGACAGGGACAGGTGCCCAAAGGGGGGGGGAACGTAATGGTATTGCCCAACTCGACCGCGGAACCGCAGAACCTGGCTGTGTCGCCCCCGGAGAAGGATCGAGACGGAAGTAGTACAAGGTCCCTCGGTCCCCCCCCGATCGCTGCGAAACAATCTTGGGGACGGATACACCTGAAGAAGCATTTCTGCGTGAGCATCTTGAACGAGAGCCTGTGAAGGGCCCGGCTTTTTTCTTTTCATGCCCGACGCGCAGATCCAAGGTAGTCTAAAACCACCGCCCTTTTTTGGGACAAGGAAGTAAGGCCTCGCTAAAAAACCCGCCATCCCATATTCGGTTGGAGGGGAAACCGCTCTATCGAGTCCTCTGCCAGTGGAAACTGTGATTCTCGGCTGCAAGCCAGGTGATCTGCTGCTTTCACGACGTCAAAGCGGATGCCACTGACTTGGGGGGGGTGCCGGGCGACTGAATCGCATAGCTGAGCCTGATGGTTCGAAGGAGCCATCGATACGGGCTGGGTAGCTCTAGCCAGGCTGCCAGACACCGCGTAAGTGGCATCAACGGAACCCGCAGTGGGTCAGCGCGGAAGAACGCAGGGTTGTACCGGGCAGGGGCTGTCGGTTGCCGGCCGAGGCGGGGTCGGGGCGTTGTGTAAACATGGACCTGCGTTGGAGCAGAGGGGTGCGTGGGGTTATAGTCCGGTGGTTCGTTCCCCTCCCGATCCGCCAAATTCTTTGCTGCTCAATGGGATGAGAGGAGGGTGAGTGTGAGGCTGGACTGTTCACCAACCCCCCGTCCCGAAGGGGAACAGAGGTCGAAGAAATTGCTCCTTTGTCGAGTCTTTGGGTACCCCTGCCGCGAGGTGCTTTGGAACTGTTGGTCGTGACACCCGTGTGCAAGGTCCCGCAGTTGCCCGTTAGCATGGTTGCCACTTGCCACGCTACCGCCGAAGCAGTAAGGCGGACTGCCCAGCTTTCCAACGGCGATATGGCATGCGATCCACCACCCGGCCGAAACACGTGCTACAGGCCGGGAGGCGGGGAGGGGAGCAGCCACGCCGGTTTGCCCCGCCAGTGGGTAAGATGCGCTTTTAAAAAAGGGGGGACGTTCACCCATGAGCTCTTTTAGACGGAAAATAAATGCTCTCTTAGTGGCTGAAGGCGAACAGGCGGAGTGGCGTCTTGGCAACACACCACAGGGGGTAGTGCAGCTTTGTGGTGGCAACCACTCGACACGGGAAAACACCGTCCGTGAAGCGCCGCCTCACCGCACGAGACGCCACGAAGGAGGCAGCGGATATCACGCTGTACTCTAGCCGAAGGGTCAGGGCGACTATAAGGCACCGCTCGGTCAAGCGGAAAAAGCCTTGAATTTATGCGCTGCATCGCTTGTGTATGATACTCAGGCTGCTGATCAGCGCAAGTTGGACTGCAATATCGCATGCCAAGGTGGAATTGGCCGTTTAGTGTTCACACGCGAAAGAGCATTGGTCTCTCTACGCGTGATCCCCTGTGTTTGTCGGGTTTCTCCGACGTGGACATCGCGGAATGACCCGACGTTACAGAAAGGGAACCATGGTTACATACTTACATGGATAAAGTATATTTTTTCAGTTTTAATTTGAGTTATTTTAGTACATCAATTAAAGATGAAAATGAGAAAAATGTATGGGCTTTTATATATATTATAATATTATATAATAACCTCTATTTTCTTTATTAGTTATATTTTATTTAATTCATTTAATTTATAGTAACTCTTTTTTGTAATTTTAGTTACTATAATAACCATATATATGTATATACACACTTCAGAAAATAATTTCACGTCATTTGTGCTTAACTCCATTCATGAGAGTAGTATATTTGTAAATGTGTGCAAACTGAAATCATTCTGTTTACTTCATGTCTTTGTGTGCACATATTTACGCCATTAATTTTTTTTATATAAATCCCAATGTATATGTGGCAAGGTTTATACATCAGGATGCATGTTCTGGATGGACAAATTTGTTTTGTGTTAAATTATGGGGAATGATGGATTGGAAATGCTTATACTGTGTGTTCTACATGCCTTCCACAAACAATTTTTTCAAAAGTTTTCATAAAGTGTTGGGGGGCGTGGCTGATTGGTACTCCCCACCCGCCCAGCAGCAAAGGATTGCCTATGAATTAAATATGATTTTCACTTACAATAAACAATGCAAAAATTTGGCATTAGTAACTTTTTGTGCCATCAGTCAAATTTGACATCACAAATGCATCATGGCTCATCCAATCAGATTTGAAGACCAGAACTTGCTATTGAATAACTATCCATTAGGCGCTATTTGTTTACATGCAGCAAACTCCATTCAGATGAATTACTTCATTAACAAATAACAAGAAGTTCCTCCATCCAGATAAAGGTTGCTTTGTTTTGCTCTGAAAATTCCATGTAAGCGATCAAACAAAAACAAAAAATAGGCTTTATAGTTCTGCTTTTAAAAGTCTCCCTCATGGGCTTCCATTATGGTTGCATTAGTGTACAAGTGTTTTTCCTTTATTTAAAACTGGAATGAATGGAATGTTGTCGTGGTAAATTCACCGGCTCCTTAGAGTGAAGTTGTAATTACCGGGGTATCATACATCATAATTACTCGAAAACGTGTTAAACCAAGCTGGTCATCGGGCATGTTTGCCTGGGAATCTCAGCTTCAAGCATGGGCATCAGCGGATATCAAAATCGGGAATAAACATTTCCATCAGGCCAGACAGCAGCAGAGAGAGGTGCTAGTGTGTTGGCCCGATAAAGGGGGTACGTAGGCCAGATCTGAGCGCCCCTTACGTTCTTCTGGGTATGTTATTGTAGTCTGGACAGTGGGTGGGGTCTTTGCGCAGGGGTAACTGGACAGGGTTGGCCACTGAAAACACACCTAATGAGACTAGCTAATGACGAAACTATTAATAACAAAGGTTTAAGAAAAAAGGTCTTTTTTCGAATTATTGTATGTTGCTCATTAATGCGGGGCTGTGGCCGGAATTACTGGCATTACTCTTCATCTGGGGTCATAACTTGGTGTTGCATCGGTCAATGGATTCGGAAAATAGGAACTGTAAGATGCGTAAAGAACGGAACAGGGACGAAATTAGGAGATTTTTGCCATTTTGCTCCAAAAGCTCTTCTTGAGCTGTGACATCAAAACAAAGCACGGCCCAAACTACCCGTAGTAAACCATAATAAATATTAGTCGTTAGCATATTCAAAGAGTTTTATTTCGAATACAACTCTGCTTTCAAAATGGTTGCAATGGAAAAGTCTTCAATACAAGCCTTATTTATTCTATGTGACGAAATAGGTTAGAAGAGAGCAAACAAATGGAGACTGGCTTAGAGGCCAATAGATAGATCTCTTGGTGCCTACCTCTAGTTTCAGATGAGATTCTTAACAATTTAGCCCTTTTGTTCCCCAGTTTTCCTTTAGTGAAACGGCTCTGACATTGCTTCCTTTCCAACTGATTTACCACCACAACAACAAAGATCCGTATTTAATTTTTTATTGCGGGTCTGTGTGTACTCTTTGAGTGCATAGTGTTGGTGAACAAAAAAACAAAAAACACTGAAAATGTGGTCATTCTAGGGCACAGTGGTTGTGTCAGAGATTAAAGCCAGGCGTAAATCTCTGCCAAAAGCCAGGTTGACTCACTCTATCCAGAAGTGGGTCTAGTTACATGCTTTTCGGCGAACATATGAGAAAATGTTGTGGGGTTCCTCATATAGGGACATAATGTTTAATCGGAATACAAGTCAAAAACTTATTATGTCCAGTATGAGGTAGTAAAAAGAAATATTATAAAGAAACAAAGTAGACATGAGCTGTTATATTGACAATAACCAGATAAAATGGTGAATCTAAAGTTATGAGATTTTAAACGTCGGCGGAATTCTGACATGAGTTGAACTAATGAGGATACAAGTCAGAATTAGGAACACAAGTAGATTCTGAGATAAAAGAAGGTTGATTTTTTATTATGTATTTTTATTATTATATTGGTAGTATTATGTTTTTTTTACATTTGTCTTCTTACTATAAATGGGCTGGGTTTGATATGGCAAACACATAAACATCTCTTCTTTTTTTTCAGAACTGTTTGACCGATTACCTCCGATTTTTATGGATCTTGTAAACACGTCGGCTGAAAATTATTCGACCCTATAGTTTAAAAAAAATAATTATATAATACATCTATTCAAGTGCACCCACATGAAGTTGTCAAAATGAGGAAAGTAACAAAATCCCTGTTAAAGATTTTGCCACAAAAACACATGCCTGAATACAGCCTCTTAGAAGATTACTGTTCAAGAATTAATACAAGAAAAAGGCGTTAAAAATCTCAAAAGCAGTATTCCAACTATACAATGCATACACCAAGATAGGACAAGATAGAATTATCTGTAAAAACAAGAAAACAGGGCAGCTTTCAGCTGATTCACCATGGAGTCAAACAAATGTGAAGATCATACTTATGAATTTTTAGTAGTACTTTACAAGTTTTTTTATTTGATTGCGATGCTGTTTCATTGTTTTTTCTATGTAAACATGGATGCGTCTGACTGTTGCGCTCGCGTCTCATGTAGGGTTGGGTATTGTTTGGGTTTTTACGATACCGTTGCCAAATCGATACTTTTAAAATGGTTCCCGGTGCCTAAAGATTACTTATTAATAAATAAATAAATAAAAATTCCCCAAAAAATGATGGATTGGCCATTAGAATAGGAATAGAATAGAGAGTGCAAATGTTAGCGGGTCAAGTTTATTTAATTAAAACAACAAGCAGATAAAAATTTAGGAAGTTAGCCTTAGCATAGAGGAGTGGTAGAGTGGATGGGTCACATGAAGATGAAAGGAGATGTGTTTTTCAAAAAGCGTTTCTGAAAATATTAAGGACTTCAGCGGCTTGGATTGAGTGGGCAGGGTCATTCCACGGAGGGACACAGTAAATGTAGAAGTCTATGAAAGGTTTTTTCATAGGTAGAATGACACAAATTTCCAATACAAGCATTTTTATAAATGCAATATGCAAGATTCAAACTTTAACACTTGGGAAAAACAAACCTGGCAACCGGTTAAAGTCGTCAATCTGTGGAAAAAAACGCGGAACTTGGCACAGCTCCACGAAGAAGGCTGCCGGAGTCAGGATGTGACTTGATCACAGCTCGAGATAAGGAGGAGATGACCGACAAGGACAAGCTGGCGTATTGGTTGCTACAAAACAGATTTTTCTGTGCCATGACCAAAATCGCATCTTGTAAGATGTGCCCTTACAGAGTGGTGTGATCGCCGAAATCGACAGTGACAACGTAACGGCAAACGTCATTCCAGAATTATTTAACTGTACCCGCATCTGAGACGCAGCTCCAAAAACAAAACAAGGATTACGGACTTTTGGGGCAATTGAGACAATCGGCCGGAACGTGTTTCTGTGGACCAAGCAGCTTATCAGCGCACAAAACGGCAGCATTGGGGGGGACTGGTGTGTTGGGTAAAAAGGATCATTTCTCTTTATGGGACCAAAGGGCTTTAGCATTTGTGATAGCAAGGAGATTAGCTTAGGCATTTAAGAATGTTTGGTTAGTAAACGCGAAGGGCTACATGCTGCCATCAGAGCAATTATACATTATGGCATCCGCGTTGGATGCTTTCCTATCCCAGAGTTGTGCTGTTAAGTCGGATGTGAAAACCAACATGGGCAATCTCGTACTCAAATGTCACGATTCGGGCCATGGACTGTGTGATTCACCACCAAGAGTCACCCTTTCCATTACATGACTCCGCCCAAACACAAAAACACTGTTGCCATAGCACCCGGGACTACATAATCCATCATTCATTGCCGCTGCCACACTGCATGATTTGCATGATTGCACCCGCTGTTCTTTCCTCCCCACTATAGACACCCCGCACACTGCCCTTCTCTGCTGAGTCTGTTTTAGGCTGTTACCCCTTCCGCGTTTTCCGTGTTACTGTTTGCTGATGTTTTGCGGTTGCGATCTTTGCCTCTTTTCCTCTCGCGATCCTCCGCCCCTGTGTTCTGTCGGCCGGTCGGTGAACATACATCTAGCCCTAGGGATTAGTCTTGTGGTTGCCAGCCATATACTTTTGCCATTGTTTGCCCCTGCTGGTACCCCGTCTCTTTAATAAAAGTGTGCAGATGATCCACACGTCTCGCGTTCGTCGCCAGTCAACAAACAAACGATGTGTGGATTTATATTAATTCGGCTTTCCCGAATGAGTTCATTTTCTTCCAGTCGGGATAAGTATTTTTCCGTGCGGTTCCATGTGTTCTACATCCTTTCGGAGACCCCGAGGGGACAATATTTAAAAGTGACGTCAAGGGGCATGGCACCAAAATGGTGGCACGCAATGGCCGTTCGGATTTCGGTTCTCGTAAATGCCGGTTACATAGTTACGGGGCCTTACGGTACGGGGTTCGGTACAAACCCTAGGTCTCAGTATAAACGGCTTTCTCAAACGCGGGGTTCAAGTTTTAAACGAAGTTTCAACTTCCCATCGTCCGCATTTTTCCTATTTCAGGTGTGTTGCGTATTTGGTCACCATAAAAGGCACATCGGTGTGAATTGCACTTGGTCTATAATTCTAGTTGGTCTTCCACAGAGCGAGGCCAATATGTGAGCAGTTAATATGGCGCCGGGACATTGCTCGGTCGGATTCATTGTTTCTCGTTACTAAACTGGCTATGTGGGACAAAGGTCTAATTCTCAACGTTGGTAATATCGCGATTTCTAAAAAATAAACTCGTGCAAAAAACATTACATTCGGCAATGTATCGATAAACGGAAAAATCGCAGCTAAACTATAAAGATACAATAGGAGGACAGCAGAGTGTCAGCATCTACAAATACAGCGGGCTCAACTGAACAGGTCCAACCACAAACCTCTTCCCGTGATTACCCGTTTCAAACCTCCCAAACATGATGAAGCATGTGGAGAAGACTGAGAACGCTTAGTAACTACACGGGAATCATGATAAACACTGTCGGCGTTGCAACCTGAAATCCTTCTATGCACACTTTGAGGCGTATGATGCTAATGTTATCCTCCTGCTGGAGAGAAGGAGCCCATTCTCACATTCACATGACATCTGGATGTTTTCCAGTGAGTGAAGACCTGAAAAGTGCCAGACGGTTCTCTTGAGCACATCCTGACCAACTGCTGAGCAACTAGCTCAGTGAGGGATTGTCAAGGGATGGCCAAATGATTGTTTGAACTGCTTATCACTCTCTGGTCTCATTGCAATCCACTTAATACCCCGTTAGATCTATAGATGGTTGTCTGTACGCTTCACACAGGAAGAGGAACTGTGTGAGGAGTCTATTCTTTGACATCAGTTTTGTATCCTCAACATGCACTTCCTATGGTGTTGGCTCCAGCATGGTGTTTGCTGATGACAAAAAGTAATTTAGTTTTTTCTTATAAGTTTGATGTTTAATGTCATAATTGACTTTTATCTCATAAGCTTGACTTTTTTCAACATAGAAACCACCCAGATAAGCAATAGCTTAGAAACCACCCTTGCCCATCTGCAACCGCGTACATTCCTGGCACTTTTGAGACTGAGGAACAATCCACTGTTTGAAATTTGAGAGAATTTCATTAACTTATGACCAAACAGTCCTGACCCACGTCACATTCTCTCCTCATGTTTTCTTATCCATGTGATTTATTTAATTCCGCTCTCACACTTCACCATGCCAAACGTCGATTGTGTCCCCAAGTGTTCATTTAATGTCCTCTTTTGCTTCTTCATAACTGGACCTTTATTAATCCTACTCAACCTTTCTCAAAGGGGGGGGATTATCCTTAAGTCTTTGAAACTTTGACAACACTCCCTTCTGGCGGCAAGCAACTTTTGCATTGGTTTAACTTTTTTTGTTTGACCTATGTAAACTCAACATTGTCAATGTTTTTGACAACCCGATCCACCACAGTGGGGGACATTGGTCCACATTGTGCATCACAAAGGAATTGCACATGCTTGTGGCAGTTTCCAACTTCAATCTTTTTTCCGCATACCACCCAGATGACATATTACGTTTTAACACTGCGCAAACTGTAGAATTTTCACGGGGAATCATAGTTGATTTACATTTTCCGGCATCCACCTGTCAAAAAGTTGGGACAAGGCCTGTTTACCATGTGTGGCTCTCTTTTTTATCCGTTTGCCCGTTTGGGGCTGCGGGGGGGAGACAAGTTGCTCAAGTTTAGGGATAGGAATGTTGTCCCATTTTTGTCTAATACAGGCTTCTAGTTGCTAAACTGTCTTAGGTCTTCTTTGTCGCATCTTCCTCTGTATGATGCGCCCTGTTTTATTGGGTGTGCCAGATCTGGACTGGCAGTGGCCTTTCGTCCCGGCCTTTCTTTACGCCGCCCTGCTGCGGCGTCCGTGACCTTCCAGCCCGTGTGGTCCTGCCCGGTCCCTTCCCTGAAACGCAGGCCGACAGTCTGGAGGGGGAAGACTGTTTTCCTAGCCTTGGCTCTCCACTTCATCCCCGCCTTGCGGTGCCTTTCCGTGTGTCGTGCCCATGCCCCCCCGCTCTGCACCCCATCCCCCTTCCCCCGGCGCGCCGTTTGCCTGAGCCGTGTCCCTAGGGGTGATGTCCTAGTGGTCACTTGTCGTCGGATTGCCCTGGGGTCCCCCGTTCTTCCCCCACCGCCTTCCCTTGCTGTCTGACGCCGTTTTTCCTTTTGCCCCAGTCCCTTCCCTGGCGGCTTGGCGACGCCGCATGCGCGGGCTCATGTTAGCTCATGCGCTTCCTGAGGGCTCTCGGGTTCTTGCACGGCGGCTCGCCCCCCTGGCCCGCGTGGTGGCTGTGTCCCCGACCCCTTTCTGGCAGTCCCAGCGGCGGGCCTGTTGCGCCTTTCCCCCGTGCCTGTCTTGTGACTGCCCACCCCCCGTTGCCCCGGTCTAGGCAGCTCCCCGCCGTTCCTGCGTCTTCCCGTGGTTTCGGCGTTTTTTTCCCCTGCTCTTTTACCGCCCCGGCCGTGCCCGCTTCCTCTGCCTCTGTGGCTCTTTCTGGCACCCGGTAGACTTCGCCCATGCACCCTCCCCCGGCGGCGACGAGTTTTCCTCTGAGCCCTCCACCCCTTTTGTCGTCCTCACCCCTTTTGCCGACAGCCCTTGGGGGACCTCCTGGTGCCTTATCGCGTCCTTGCCCACCTCTTGCATTTTGCCCGGCGCCTGCCCTTGCGGGGCTCGCTTTCTCCCCTCCTGTGCCGTGCTCCTCGTTGCACCCCCTGGTCGGTCGACACTCTCTCCTCTGCGCTCTACCTTCCCCCCTCTTTGGACCTCCCTTCTTCGGCTCCTGTCACCCCCTTTTTTGGAGTGCGTTCCCTGCCCTCCCCCCCGCCCCCGTCAATCTTTGGACTGCCTTTCGCCCTGCTTCCCTTCCTTTGCTCTTCCCACTCACCTGTTCCCTCGTGCTCCCCCAGCGTTCTGGTTCGGCCCTCTTCCTTATTTTTCTAACACCTTGGACAGCGTCCTTTTTTGGGCCCCTGGTTGTCTCACTCACACGTCTTTTTTCGACAGAGTCCGCTTTCCCGTCACGAGACGGTGCCCCCACCGGTTGCCGATGACGCCACTCCTTTGGAGCCGACCTTCGTAGCTTGGACATACCAAAGCTAAGGCAACGGGCGGGTCTCCATCACTTTGACGCGGCGGTTTATTCCCGTGTGATTTGGAGAGAGAGCACGTACAACAACGGAGGGTTGTCCAATAGTGTTCCAGCTTGCCTTTTAGTTTTATCCACCCCACCAACCACTTTTTTCCCGACCCCCGGGTCCCCTACAGAGGGCTGAGACCCTTTTTTAGTCACCAGCTCCTCCCCCGCCCTGCCTCCTCCCTGCCCAGGGTTTGGGTCTGTTGTTTCGACACTGTGTCGTGGATGGTCCCGTCTTTCTTCTCTCTTCCCTCGCCAGTCCTACTCTCAGTCTCACGTGGGCCTGGTTAGACTTCCCTGTCGCCCTACCTACAAGCCCGCTACATGCCCCCGTCCCCTCTGTCTACGGCCGGTCCATGACGCTCGCGCCTCCCGCTCCAGCACCCGAGCGCGTATATTTTTCATTTGTTTCCCGTCGTTGCACCTCCTGTGTCCCCGGACACCTGGCACCATCTAGGCTCTAGGCACAGGCGAACTAGACTGTCACCCAGCACCGTTCTCTCCTAGACTTGGATTTGGCCCGACCACTCGTCTTCTATTCCGCGCCGCCCCCGGGGGCCTTAGACTCCATAAGTAGCGGCCTGTACTCCGGCTCTTAGCGGCGTGTGCTGTGCCCGCCGACCTTACCGTTTCCGCCCTGCGACCCTAACACCCCGCTTCCTTCTATGAGTGGGCTCGCCAGTGTGCTATCTTGACTAGTAGCTAAAGCTCACAGACATAAAGACCGCTCTCTGCTCCGCGATATATCTCTCTGGCGATCTACTTTGTTTTTCTTCTTTTTGTTTTTTTTTTCCAGGATGCCGATCCAATCGTTCTCATTGCCTGCACCCTTTCCACTTGCCCTGCTGTCGTGTTGGGTAACGCCCATGTGTTGGTGTGTGGCCCCCCCGCTCGGCAGAGAGCCCCGCTCGATATAACAGACCCCGTGTTTGCAACTATTCGGGCATTGTGGTATTATTTTTTGTAATGCGTAGGGGAGAGTGTCGATGGGAGCATCATATCCCATGCCCCCCACCGCGTGCACGCCCGGGCCCTCGCCAACGCCCGACCACAGCTGTTCGTTGTGACACATTGTGCCCTGCACTTACTCGTCCACCCGTCTTTTGGTGCTGCCAAGTACCGTCACTCCCACCAAACACCACTGGCCCTGGTTTTACGCATACTAGCGGATTCCTTAGTCTCGATGCTTAATTTTCTTCCTCCCTCTACTTTTCATACGGATCTTATCCTCATCCACCTCCTTATTTATGTTGTAGCCCATCCTTCCACCTTTGAGAAGCCTCTTGCCCGTATCATTGTTAGTTATGTGTACGAGACCGGGCAGTCCCCACGAAACATCTCTCCGCGACTACCGATCCTATCTTTACGTTCCCCCGGTTCTGCCCCTTGACGTCCTGTCCGTGTTCACGTGCACCTTTACAGACCCCGCCCCCCACCACCCTAGTCCTTTTACCCTCATTGCCCTGCCGGGCTACTCCCTAACCCTTTTGTGGACGGAACCTCCATCCCTGCATCCTATATACACCCCGTGCTGCTTTCCAGGTTTCCACAGCTTAGTTTTCCGTTCTTGTGGTTTTTGTCTTTACTCCAGTCCCCCATTCTTGTCCTCCCAGCCCTCACCGCTAGCATCTGCTGACATTTTTATTTCTTCTGTTATCCCCACCACAGCCCACTATCACCCCCCTGTGCTACTTCCCAAGTGGTCCCTCGCACCCACTCCCTTTTCACCCCCAATCTACACACATAGTTCCCCACCCTGTCCCCATCCTCCCCTTGTTTTTGCCCTCCCACCTTTATTACCTTGCACCATTTCTCCAGTACATACTGACCCCCTCTCCTTCCTACTGTCCCCGCCGAGCAGATCTTTCTTCCTAGTCCTCGCCGTAACTCTCTTCCCCAGCACACCTGAGCTACATCACCTACAACAAGACGCTCCCCCGTTTTGGCCCACCCCCCCACCGCATCGTTGCATTCGTTTTTCGACAAATACTCTTTTACCTTGAGTTATGTTTTAGCGCTTTTTTTCTCTTCTATTATACCTCGGGACATTTTAATACCATTTTCTTCCCTACTTTTTCCCACCATCCCCTCTGACAACCTCGACCCTTTTTGAGCATCCAACTAGACTCGAGCAACATCCGACCACTCAGACTTTCTCGACTAAGTCCTCGTGTCCTCTCCTCTCTATTCTCCCTCTCCATCATGCTTTACGACGCTATAGTTACAACGACGAGGTGTAGCCGGCGGGGAACAACGACTTCGAGCACGTTGCGCTTTCTACCAACACCCCACCTTACCCAAACCTTCTGTGTTCTCCAGTGAAGAGACAAACAGAGCAGCGTGTAAGCGGTCCTTGCCCCCGACATCCCGCGAGAAATCACTCACCACCAGCCGAGCTGAGCCAGCCACCGAAGCTCTCTACTGACAACCGTTGACGGGCTCGTCACCGTCTGCCACGCACACTCTAGTGACAGGAGTCGTCACATGGGCCTGCCAACTGCCCCCCCACCCGCAATGACGCCGCTCACAGGCCGCCTGTGCTCGTTCTCCAGACTCCGAGCTTCCACAGCCCCGTGCTTTCCCACCCTCCTGGGCTGCTGTTATGCCAACACCCTCCATGACATAACCGGGGTCGAGGGCCCCCGTGGTTTAGCGTACCCTGCCTTACTGACCTCACACCACGTGAGACGTCCAACCGCTGGTCCTTGTGGCTGTGCCTTTGGGTGGTCCCCTCATCTTTTCCCCGCATGCGGTGGGGGCGGCGTGTGTGGTCTCTCTACGCCACTCCCCCTCCCCTACCATCTTTTCCGATACCCAGCTACTTCCCCCCCCCAACATCAGTCCCCCACGCCCTCCACGCGAGAACCCCCCCAAGGGGTAAACAAACCACCCCCACTGCCGCTTTACCCACCTACCTTGAGCGACCAACCCCCAACAGCCTCCACCCGCATACACTCATTTCTACCAATCACCTACACACGGCAACCCCCCGACCCTACGCACAAAGTTACCCTGCCCCGCCACACCCCCCCCGACTGCACCCCCCGTCGACACACCCCACTGACTCCATACCCACCTGCGCATTCCCCCATACACCCCAAACACCACCCCCCAAACACACCACAGGGCTTGTTTCGCTCCGTTCCCGGGTTATGGCCTCGCTTTTCTCCAGGAGCTTCTGTCAGACCACACCTCATCTTCCTTTTTTTTTTCTACCAGACCCGGGGCGCCCGTCCTTTTCTTGGAAGACTTACTCCGCAAAGTCAGTCAAACCTGTTCAAAAAGGCATTTACATTATCTCATGGTCGTGCTGGCTGGCTCCGCAAGTAGATTTTTTTTTTTGTGTAAGACGAATAACACGCTTACAACAAACACAAGATCAACACAAAACCCACAAATAGCAGACACAACACCACTAACACCCTTCAGGGACTTGAATAGGTGCATATGCATAGAAAACATTTTTTATTTTTGTACTGACACAATTTGTGATTTGAACTGTGATGTATTTCTCATTTATATTCTATCAGAAAAAAATACTTCACAAGAAGAAAATATTTCACACTTGGTATACTTTTTATAAGAAACTCCTTTTTAGAAACCATGAGTTATAAATACAAACATTTTAACATTTTCAAATGTTAAACCATCAAGCTTTATTGGGTCCAAATGGGATGTGGTAAACAAGTGGGACACAAGGCTACAGCAAATGTTGTAACCATTACAACTCATCTCGGGATGTGCTGTGAGTTGTGTAATAACGGAAAACATGCATACACGTGTTTTGAATTCCGTATGAGATGCGAAACCGGAATAAAAATCCAGTAAGGAGCTGCAACATGGGCAAAAGGACCCAGGCTTGTGCTTCATCAAAAACACGCAGGGACATATCGTTATGTAATGCAATGTCAGGCATTTTGGCATTAGATTTTGCATATAAAGCCAATTGCAATCACACTGTTGAATAATAGATTGCGGCAAATTCTGGATTGGCACTTTACTTTAAGGGTGATGATCACGGTATGTGCAGCAAAACAGTGAAAATATAAGGTCTGTTTATATCATCGGCATTACCACAACCACTGGCCTAAAGGAGAAAAAATGAAAAATTGGGTTTTGGTGTGACAGGTGCTGTTTACATCTCGGAAATGGGATGAAAACTACTGATGAAAAGCTCTGACAAAACTTTTGAGCTTCTGGACCTCGTAAACTTTAAAGGGGTGGTTGCGGAGGCGATTTAAGGGCCTTTCTGTTTGGGGTGTTACAAGCTCTTGGTGCATGAAGAATATCTGTAAAGTTGCAAAGACTGAAGTTTCAAATCCAAAGAGATATTCTTAATACAAATTAAGAGTCAACCAGGCCTACCTAAAACAGATCATTCTAACACACTCCCACATATCTAAGTCACGATGTGGGAAGATTTGCAAAACGCTGCCCAAATGTTCACCCAAAGAAAGAAAGCGTAACTTTTATTCTCACTGTAGTAATGTTGCTTGCCGCCATGTCTTGGAGATGCTGTGTGTTTCGTTGTGAAACTACTTGTTTGGTCTTCCAAAAGAGGACGGATATCTGCTTCGTCATGCCTAGAGCAGATCTGTGCTGGTCGCTGAGGGAATACATCAACTTCGCGCTGTCGATCACCGGAACGGCTTTCACTGTGGACGAAGCGGAGTCCAGGCCGGAGTCGTCACATGTGGTTGCCGCAAGGGCCCGGACTTGGCGCTCCTGCGCGACTTCCTGCCGCTCACTCAGACGGCCTCACGTTCACTCTAGACCGGCCGGACCATTCCTCACTCTAGGCTTACGGGCTCCCGTCCGATCACTTCTAGCCCGCCATGTTTGTGACGCTGTGTTGTTGCGTGTGGAAGGAAAATACTTTGGTTTGCCTTCCACAAAAGGAAGACACGACTAGAAATTCAGTGGTTACAGTTGTATTACAAACACGGTTTCCAGGAAACAGTTGTCAACCAAATAGTCAGATGTGGCAGGAATTTTATGGAGGGACTGTTGTCTGATTACTGGGGAGAGGAGAATACAGGGCCGGCTGTTCGACTCACAGCTTTTAAGTATGTTTTCATATTAAAGGAGTGCACTGATGATCAAAAACGCGAGTTTGGAGGCAGTGTAGGAGTAGCGCTTGTGGTGTTCCATTTCCGATCACACAAAATGCAGACCATGGTGTATGTTTACGCGGCGCCAGCCAGCATCCGTAAAAATAGACAGCATAAGTCATTTTAATCCATAATTATGTCTCCACTGGATGCAACAAATTCCTCGTTTTTAATGGGTTTTATTGTTTTTGTCTTGTTGCTCCGGCCGGGACAAGGCATCACAGGATGGTAAGGGGCGTAACATTTACGTCACACGCTTGAGGTATTCAGCCATCAGAACGCACTGAATAGCTGGCCAACCAGAGCACACCTCGCCTTTCAGCTTTGTAAAAATCGACGCATTTCAAAAAAGCTGGGCATAGAGGAGAAACAATATTGTACAATATGTGGAAAATAATGTGTTTTTTTAAACACCGTAAACCGGCCATTAATAAAAATTTCATTACACCAATACCAAAATTATGTATTTTATAGCAAATCATATGTTCTTTAATTCGTCTGCATTTGTGACCCCATTATCTTCACTTTAGACCGCCGTACCCTTTTCTATTAGGAATACTACTGTGCCACCTAACGATTTTGTTTAAGGTGCATTTTTTTCCATTATCGGACACCAAAATTTTATACTTTTAAGTGGTATTGGTCATGGTGTTATGGCCTATTTTAACATTCAATTAAAGTGTATTATTAATCTAATAAAAATAAAGGCAATAAATGATTGGCACATGAAGTGATTACTTGTAAATTAAAATAAAAAAACCGCCAATGGTGGCGGAAGTTCGGCTGTCTTAATGAGCCAGGTGTGGCATCATGCATTCATCATTCAGTAAACGAAGCAAAATGGGTAGTAGAATGGGTTATTATTAAATCCATGACTCTCCAAATATTCAAAGCCGCAGACTTCGGTTCACTCACGAAACACCGCTGTATGTTGGTGGAGGACGCCCACCGTGATACGGATTCATTGGAACTAGATTTCATTGCAAAAAGAAACAAAATCTGGGATCAAGTTCTGTTTAAAAGTTAGGCTACACCTTTAATTAATGTTGCAAATGTGACGCTCCACCCTATACGCTTCACCCTGTTTGGTGAAACAATTTGTAAGACAATGTGAATATGGAAACACTTCCCCTAGTTGGTGGCATTTCCAGGATCAAGTTGCATCCTCGGCTCGTATCTTAAACATGAAAACAATCA